>SJYX01017873.1:356487-406388 GCA_006410675.1 Oreotragus oreotragus
CACCCCCCTCCCCGACCCCCCGCCCGACCACCAGCTCCTTTAAAGGATTGAAAGCGGGCCTGCTGTCACTGACACAGGCTGATCCCTGACCCTGCAGGTATAGACAGACATGAGCAAGAAACATTTAAGGAAAAAAGGAGGAAGCAGTCGTATAGATTTTCTTCTCTAAACTGCTTCTGTCTGTGAGGTTTGCTGGGGCCAAGGTCTCTGACTAGCAGCCCGTAGGGAGGACACACTCCTCAGCGCATTGGGTGTGAGTCCATCCTGAGAGAATGGTGTGCATTGTGCTCAGCTCCTCTGGCAGCGTGACTTTGTATGACAGGAATGTTCAGATGAGTAGCCATTTCAAGGTAGAAAATCTCTGACTGGAGTCATCAGTGTACACATCCTCACTTGCTCTGGGTGTCTCTTCCCAGCACACAGAGACTGGGGAGGAGGTGTTGCGGATGTGTGTGGCCGTGAAAAAGAAGCTGCAGCTCTATTTCTGGAAAGACAGGGAATTTCATGAGTTGCAGGTAAAGTCATGGTTACCTGGTCTGCGGGTTGGGCTGGAGCTGCTGCTGAGTTGACCCACAGCTTGAAAGATGGGCTGTTCAGTTCCTTTGAAGCCCAGGAACCCAGTGGTCTCCCCAGATGAATGCTCCGCTCTGAATACCTAAGAGTTACACGTGCACGTTTGTCAGAGTCTCCTGGTCTTCAGAGGCAAGGGAAGCACAGCCCTACATCTCTGCAGATTGATTTATATCAAAATGGGTTGTCACCTTTTTTAATTGCATCTTGTGCATTTCATGGGTTTCATATTTTATTATGGTGCTTTCCTGGTCTTGTGCTAATAGAACTGTATTCAGAGGAGGGTGAGGGTGATTTTGCAGAATGGGAGTAGAATAACAGGAAGGTCACCTGTTTTTTTTCCCCCTTTAACATCTTTCCAATTGAACACTTGCTCTTTTTCTCCAGGGGGACTTTAGTGTACCAGATGTGCCCAAGTCCATGGCATGGTGCGAAAATTCTATCTGTGTGGGCTTCAAGAGAGACTACTACCTAATAAGGGTAAACCTTACCATTTTGCAGATATCATCAGTTTACTTTGGGGAAGTTGACTGTGAATTTACCTGGGGGAAATGAGTATATGCTTCTGAACTGCAGGTAGAGAGACCGAGTTAGGTGGAGTTTTGGCATAACAGGGTTTGTGTTTGTATGTTTGGTTCTTTTTCATGCTCTAAACATCTTTTGCAAATAAGATGTCTGTGTATCTTAAGTCAGACAGCATCAACTCTCAGTTCTCTACATAATGAATTATCCACGTGCTGTATCTAGATAATTAGGACTGCTTGGCTCTGTCCAGTAGCATTATCATGGGCTGCTATCTTGAGGCTTCAGTGTTAGGAATTATATACTAATTTTAGTTTTTTTTTGAATTTTGGCTGCATTTCCTGGTTTGCAGGATCTCAGTTCCCCAACCAGTGATTGAACCCCAACCACGGCAGAGAAAGCACTGAATCCTAACAACTAGACCACCAGGAAATGCCCTGATTTTAGTAGTAACTTAAGTATTTTTGAGACTTTGAGTTTCTTGCCTCCCCAAATCTTATAGTAAGAAATGAAATTTTTTACTATAAAAAATTTTTTACAATAAAAATTGTTTTCATCTTTTTTTAATTTCGAAAGCCTTCTGTTTTTATTATAGAAAATAAGAAAATATAGATAAGGAGAGTGAAGGAAGTGCAACTTATCTATAATTCTCCCACTCTCTGTTAGCCTTTTAGTAATGGGCACCTGCCCTGTTTACAAAAAATATCATGTTATACACATTGTTTTGTAACCTGCTTTTTCTCTTAACCTAAGTGGTAAATATCCACAACATTGGTCTTTTTCCCTCCAATGGGCATATGTATGTAGACCAGGTTGGTGTACCATTCATTTTATAGAATAATAAAATTCCTTATCTTCGTACCCCTCTCGTAATCTAGACTTGGCAATCAGTCCTAGAGTCTTCCCACCTCCTGCTTCCCTGCTTCCTGCTGTGTTTGCTCTTCATTGTTTATCTAGTGAATATATTCATTCCACACTTATGTTCTTGGGCTGGCCTCATTTTATCAGCATCAGAACTGCAAGCTCCTGGGTGGTTACTGGGCTTCTTGGTGGCTCAGATGGTAGAGAATCTGCCTGCAATACAGGATATGTGGATTCCACCTCTGGGTTGGGAAGATCCCCTGGAGAAGGGAATGACCACCTACTCCAGTATTCTTGCCCGGGAAATCCCGTGGACAGAGGAGCCTGTCAGGCTACAGTCCACGGGGCTGCAAGAGTCGGACGTGACTTAGTGACTGAACTGCCACCACCAGGTGAGTTACTGCTTTGTAACTCACCACATAGCACCTGGGCAGACAGGCTCCTGAGAGGAGTCTGAGGGCTGGGGGAGCGGAGCCGCGGTTGGAGGAGCACTCTCATTCCTCTGACTGACTTAGGTGTCCTGTCTCCTTCTTGAGAGTGGAGTGTTTTGAGGGGGAGGAGTCTTGCTTTAGGACCAGTTCATTCAAAACTACTTCCTTTATTTACTTACAGTAACATTCTCTTGGATATGTGGTTCTGAGTTTTGGCAGATGCCTAGAGTTGTGTAACTACCACCACATTCAAGGTTCAGAACTGGGGACTTCCCTGGTGGCCCAGTGGTTAGGGCTTCACGCTTCCACTGCAGGGGGTTCAGGTTCAATCCCTGATCGAGGGAATGACCAAGATCCTGCATACCTTGAGGCCAAAAAGAAAAAGATTCGGAACAGTTCCATCACCCCAAGAAATTCCCTCATGCTCGCCCTCTGATGCCAGCTTTCCTCCCACACCCCCACCTCTAGTCACCACTGATCTATTCTTCTCTTATAGTTTGCCTTTTCCAGAATGTCTTATAAATAGCATCATACAGTATGTACCCTTTTGAGCCTGGCTTCTTTCACTTAGCATAATGAAGTTGACATCCATCTGTATTGTGTGTGGGTCAGTATATTCTTATGATTTCCATTGTATGGAAGGACAAAGTTGTTTACAATTTTTAGCCATTATAAACAAAGCCACTATAAACATTTGCACACAGACTTTTATGTAAACACGGGTTTTTTCATTTCTCCTGAGCAAATGCCTAGGAATGGGATTGTCAGATCCCATGGTAAGTGTATATTTAATTTTATAAGAAGCCAACAGCCAAAGCTACTATACCATTTTGTGTTCTCACCACATTGTATGAGAGTTCCAGTTACTTTAGCACTTGACACTGCCGAGCTAGATGCTTGTCTCCATGTTAGAGGAAAAAAGAATTGGTTCAAAAATTGTCATAACAGACTATGATATTTCTTTATGCCAAATAAGGACTATTATTGGCTTCTGTAGGTTTGAGGTTTTAATTTGATTTTTCTAGGCTGTCCCTCCATGTTCATGCCTCTGGCTGGAGAATGCTGGGTGACTCACTTGTGTCTTCCTGTAGGTGGATGGAAAGGGGGCCAACAAAGAGCTCTTCCCAACAGGAAAACAGCTGGAGCCCTTAGTTGCACCTCTGGCGGATGGAAAAGTAGCTGTGGGTCAGGATGATCTCACCGTGGTGCTCAATGAGGAGGGGATCTGCACACAGAAGTGTGCCCTGAACTGGACAGACATCCCAGTGGCCATGGGTAAGACCTGCATAGCTGCTGTTTCCCACTTTGGGCTGGGGCCATGCCACTCTCGCAGATTGGGGCGGGCGCCACTCAGAGCTTTAGCAGACTGGTTTCCAGCGTCACTTGCTCTCAGTTCCCCTTCTTGTAAGTAGAAAGTGTTTCTGGGTTATTTAAAATGGGATATTCTGGGGACTTCCATGCTTCTGCTGCAGGGGACACAGGTTTGATCTCCGATCAGAGAGCTGAGACCCCACATGCTACACGGTGCAGCATCCCCACAAAAAAGGGGGCTATTTTGGCTTTTGTAGGAAGTTGGGTTTTGCCAGCTTCTGACTAAAGGGGGGAAAAAGTAAACAGAATTGCACATTGTAGGAAGTGACTATCTACTGCTCTTTTTATCTTTCACTTCCTTTTCTTTTACATTCATTAAAATTTTTTTATTTATTTTTTATCTTTGCTCGTGCTGGGGCTTCTCTGCTATGCAGGCTTTTTTTTCCCCTCTAGTTGCAGCACGCGGGAGCTCTCCTCTAGTTGTGCGTGGGCTTCTCATTTCCATGGCTTCTCTTGTTGCAGAGCAGGGTCCCTAGGTACAGAGGCCTCCGCAGTTGTGGTTCCCAGGCTCTAGAGCACAGGGTCAGTAGCCGTGACATACCGGTGTATTTGCTTCACAGCATGTCAGATCTTCCTGGACCAGGGAGTAAACCCATGTCTCCTGCATTGGCAAGCAGATTCTTTACCACTGAGCCCCCAGGGAACCCTGCCTTCTTTTTTAATGGTTTCATTTTGTCCGCTGCCAAATAGACTAAGCTTGTAAATTATTGGAAATTATTTAGTCCTATGGTATGCATAATAGCATTAAAAGGTTTTTGATGTGGTGGTTATTGCTGCTTTTGTTTTTGTAGCTTAGAGGCTACAGATTGTATTCAAAGTATGTCTGCCCCCACACATCAGGTGTTTCTGCTCCTGCGCCTGCCTCAGGCTCCCAGCTCTATGCAGTGATATTGCCTGGAAGCCCATGACCACACTCGCAGCAATTCATTATTAGTTGGGAGAGTGAATATTAAATAGTTACTGCTGTGGAGGGGCATACCAGCCTGCTGTCTTTAAGGGCCCTAGCTCGGGAGGCAAGGATTACATCTTGGAAAAAGAGATAAAATGAGACCCTGCTTCAGGTATTAAATCGGATGCGTTGAGATGTGGTAGTTGAGAAAGGGCAAGTTCACTGTTCAATTAGTCAGTAAGAAGTTTGGTTAAAATTGAACTAGACCGGGCAGGGAGTTTAAGATCTAGCTTGAAGGAAATTTTCTTTCATTTTAAGCATAAAAAAATGAGCAGAAATGCAGAAGACATGCTAGTTTGTGAGCAGGCATCCAGAAACTGACCTGATGGAACACGTGGTGTAGATTATGGAGGGATGAGGAGGGGGCCAGTTGTTAGGGGTCCACACGCAGGTCCAAGAGGCCAGTAGATTTCTAAACGGTAGAATTCATAAAAGTGTCAGCAGTTATTCTGGTGCTGACTAGAGATGAACAGACCAGAAGGAAGATAAAGCAAAAGGACAGTATTTTATGGGACACACTGAAAGGACTGATGCTGAAGCTTCAACGCTTTGGCCACCTGATGCAAAGAGCGAACTCATTTGAAAAGACCCTGATGCTAGTAAAGATCAAGGGCGAGGAGAGAAGGGAAAGACAGAGGATGAGATGGTCGGAAAGCACCACCGACTCAGTGGGCATGAGTTAGAGCAAACTCTGGGATAGGTGACGGACAGGGAAGCCTGGCGTGCTGTAGTTCATGGAGTCACAGAGTCAGACGCGGCTTAGTGACCGAACAACAAAAAGGTTGTGTATATTCACAAGTTTAGGGGCTTAACATGAGCAGGGAGGGGACATTCTTCCTACGTACGGTGAGAGAATACCCTTCAACAGAAAGAAGACTTAGCTTCCTGAATAGAGTATGGTTTTTTGTTTCTTTTTAATTTTTGTATTGATTTGTGCCATACACAAGGCAAATCAGCCATAATTATACATATGTTCCCTCCCTCTCTTCCCCGCATCCCTTCCCTCCAGGTCATCACAGAGTGCCAGACTGGGTTCCCTGTGCTACACAGCAGCTTCTCACCAGCTATCATCCCATCTTACACCTGATGGTGTCTATACGTTAATGTATATATTTCTCCGTTCATCCTGAATGGGGTCCATTTTACTCTTGGATTATATTTCTGCTTTCCTCTTCACTGCTGTACCCAGGCTCTGGTCGTTCTTTTTTATCGGACTGCCTTATTAATTAATTTTAATTTTTTCTGTCATTTAGTTGCGGTACAGCGCTGTGTTAGTTTCTGCTGCATCAGCCGTGGTGGTGGTTTAGTCGCTGTCATGTCCGACTCTTGCGACCCCCTGGACTGTAGCCTGCCAGGCTCCTCTGTTCACGAGATTCTCTAGGCAAGAAGCACGAGTACTGGAGTGGGTTGCCATTTCCTTCTCCAGGGGATCTTCCCCGCCCTGGAATCGAACCCATGTCTCCGGCATTGCAGGCAGATTCTTTCCCAACTCGAATCACAGTGTACATTTATCCTCTGCTTTTTGGATTTCCTTCCCAATTGTTCCAGTCATTTAGAAAAGACTCCCCATTCCTGTGCTCTCGTCTGGTTGTTGCCTTCTCCTTTCTTTGCCCAGCAGCATCCTGCTCGAATGACAAGTCCCCCGTTCAGTGGCACTTCCTCTCAGAGGTCGTCTCTGACCCGCAGGCGGAATCAGTCACTTCCCCCTGGGAGCCCTTCGGGTTTCTCATGTCCCACTGGATGCAATGAGTTGTCTGTCTCCTCCGTTCATGTGGGAGTTCTGTGAGCTCTGTGCTCATGTCTGGGTTCCCTTTGAGCAGTGCCTGAAACATCCTAGCCTCTTAGTAGATGCTTGCTGTTAGCAGAATCACTGTTGTCGTCCACCCTCCATTACGTGCCTTCTGGAGGCCAACCAGTCTGCCATGTTTGATGACTCAGATTCAGACCATCTCTGAATGAATGATAAAATGTGACAGCCAATAAGGTCTCTATGATAGATTGCTTCTTTTGTTAAATTAGACCCTATTAAAGTAGGCCAGATTTTAAAAGGACAGAAGTTTTACATAGTTACATAAATTAACATGAAAAAAATTATAATAGCTTTTAAAAAATTATTTTTTATTTGAAGGATAATTGCTGAAAATTAGAGTAGCTCTTTAAAATGAGGCCAGCATTAAAAAAGGAAAATATGTTATTTAATTCTGTTTTTTGGTGAGATGAAAGATATCAACATAATAACAACAGTAGCATTTCAACCACTCCAGTACTCTTGCCTGGAAACTCATGGACGGAGGAGCCTGGTGGGCTGCAGTCTATGGGGTCGCGAAGAGTCAGACACGACTGAGCTACTTCACTTTTCACTTTTCACTTTCATGCATTGGAGAAGAAAATGGCAACCCACTCCAGTGTTCTTGGCTGGAGAATCCCAGGGACGGCAGAGCCTGGTAGGCTGCTGTCTATGGGGTCGCACAGAGTCGGACATGACTGAAGTGACTTTACTTTACTTTACATTGTCATGCAGATTTCAAAACCTTTTCCTCTTGTGAAACTAAAACTCTATACCTATTAACAGCGACCCATTTCCCCTTCCCCTGCCCTGGCACCATACTACTTTCTGTTCCTATGAATTTGACACACTCATTACCTCCTGTAAGAAGATGGTTACACTGAGAATGCCATCCAGCTGCCTTCTCTGTGAACCATTGAGCATGACGTGGAGTTTTGTATCATTTCAATGTGATGATCTCAAGCAGAGATAGCATAGGCCAGAAATGTGGATTTCTCTCTTTAGAATAATTTTCAGGAAAAAATAAAAAGAAATTGCCCTTCTCTTGCCTTTCCTAAGAGGATGAAAGAAATTATGTCACCTTGTTCTCTGACTCGTTAGGGGAGCTGCCACTGGCCTTGGTTTGGCCTGGCTTCGTGACTGATGAGAAAGGAGCCGCTGACTTTCACCCAGTCCTCTCAGGGAAGCAGTAGGAATGGAGTCCGGTCACTCTGAGCAAAGCTAAGATGCATCCTTTTTGGGCAGGAGATTTCTCTTAGCATCGCTGAGACAAGCATTTTTTTTTTTTTTTTTTTTTCTATATCACAGTATAGGATCCTGGCTTGGTATTTGACCAGTGGACCATTTGGAGATCCAAGCGCAGCTTAGAAATGAGAAGCTGAAACCTCTATAAACCTAAAGCCTTAGAGAGAACCTCAACTCAACATGTTCTCTCTCGCGCAGAGCACCAGCCTCCCTACATCATTGCAGTGTTGCCTCGATATGTGGAAATCCGAACATTTGAGCCGAGGCTTCTGGTCCAGAGCATTGAACTGCAAAGACCCCGTTTCATTACCTCGGGCGGGTAAGGAATTCCTTTCTTTACTGTAGCTGCCATCTCGTTCCAAAATTTTAAATTCATCTGGGTCATCATAAAGCTGGCCCTGTCTTGCTAATCCTCTTACCCCTGTCTCCAGATCAAACATTATCTATGTGGCCAGTAATCACTTTGTCTGGAGACTCATTCCAGTCCCCATGGCGACCCAAATCCAACAGCTTCTCCAGGACAAGCAGTTTGAATTGGCTCTGCAGCTCGCCGTAAGTCTTTATTTCTGAGATTTGGGTGTGAGTTTGCCTTCCTCATCACTTCTTCAGGGCAGGTGATTTTGGTTTAGATGTTCATGTTTTGCTTGGACTGGTGGAATAAGCACAGAACTGAAAGTCAAAGGGCTTGGGTTCAGGATCAGACCCTGTGATAAAAGTATCTAGGTAACTAAGTAATCTCACTGTCTCTATCAAATGTAGAGTGAATGCCAATTATACTAATAGTATTTCATAGAATTAATAGGATAGTAAAAGAATTGAATAGATATGGTATGGCCTTGAAAAATTAAAGACAAACGGCAAAAATAACAATCGTAACTGTCAAGGTTACAATTTGGTTGAATGCAACAGCTCCAAAGCCTCTCAGAGTCCCTTCACAAGTAGGCTCCTGGGCTTGGATAAGCAGGCCTTCTTTAGGTACTTTGAACCCACCTCGGGTTGCTGCCTTCGGCAGGGCCCCAGTCTTCAGACTGTCACTCTGCTTGACTGTTCACATGGGACGCTACTCATGCTCTTGGCCATGCTCTTGTTTCAGTGATGCTCTTATTGCCAACATGTTTCTTGAAGATTGACTTTCAAGTCTTGCCTTATTCTTTTAAACATCCCTAGTAGTGATTATTGTCATCTCAAAAGAGTGGATTTGAATTTATTGAAACAACTGAAAGTCATCCTGAGCCTCACTTAGTCATTCAAACCAGACAGTGCTAATTTACTAAGAGAAGCAATTGTTACGAAGGTAATAGTAGGAAAACTCAGTTTTTAGAGTATCTTATAAATTATTTCTGAAAGGGAAACTGATCATAAATTTTGGAATATAAATGATTATAATCATATGTGGTGGATACTTTTGAAGAGGAACTTTTATTTTGGGTGTATAAGTTCTAGACTGAAAACAAAAATCCAGTCTTAATTAGTTAGACACATTTACTATCCCGTAGATTGTTTCTTTCTTGCGCCATTTAATTTTAGCATCTCACTGTTTTTTTCCCCACTCATTTATTGCCCTAAATTATTTTATTTTCATTTTAAAAATAATGAATACCCATAAACCCACCACCTAACCCCCACCAAAATAACTTCTGTAACTGGTACATCCCTCCCCATCCCATCCCTCTGCCTGTGCTCCAGACACAGCCATTATCCTAACTTTTGTGTTTTGTTGTTGTTCTATCGCTGTCATGTCCAACTCTTTGAGACTTCATGAACTGCAGCATGCCAGGCTTCCCTGTCCTTCACCATCTCCCTGAGTTGGCTCAAATTCATGTTCATTGAGTCGGTGATGCCATCCAACCATCTCATCCTGTCTTCCCCTTCTCCTCCTGCCCTCAGTCTTTCCCACCATCAGGGTCTTTTCCAATGAGTTGGCTCTTCACATCAGGTGGCCAGAGTATTGGAGCTTCAGCTTCAACACCAGTCCTTCCAATGAATATTCAGAGTTGATTTCCTTTAGGATTGACTGATCTCCTTGCTGTCCAAGGAACCCTCAAGAATCTTCTCCAGCACCACAGTTCGAAAGCATCAATTCTTGGGTGCTCTACCTTCTTTACGGTCCAGCTCTCACATCCATACGTGACTAATTGAGAAGGGAATGACAAACTGCTTCAGTATTCTTGCCTTGAAAACCCAGTGAACAGTATGAAAAGGCAAAAAGATATGACAGTGAAAGATGAACCCCCCAGGTCAGTAGATGTCCAATATACTGCTGAGGAAGAGTGGAGAAATTGCTCCAGAAAGAATGAAGAGACTGAGCCAAAGTGGAAATGATCCCCAGTTGTGGTTATATCTCTTGGTGAAAGTAAAGTCAGTCCTGTAAAGAACAGTATTGCATAGGAACCTGGAATGTTAGGTCCATAAATCAAAGTAAATTGGATGTGGTCAAACAGGAGATGGCAAGAGTGAATGCTGACATTTTAGGAATCAGTAAACTATAAAATGTACAGGAATGTTAGTCACTCAATTGTGTCCGACAGTGGGAATGGGTGAATTTAACTCATGACCATTATATCTACTACTGTGGGCAAGAATCCCTTAGAAGGAATGGAGTAGCCCTTGTAGTCAACAAAAGAATCCAAAATACGGTACTTGATTGCAGTCCCAAAAATGACAGAATGATCTCGGTTCGTTTCCAAAGCAAACCATTCAGCATCACAGTAATCCAAGTCTATGCCCCAACCACTAATGCCAAAGAAGATGAAATTGAACGGTTCTGTGAAGACCTATAAGACCTCCTAGAACTAACATCAAAAAAGATGTCCTTTTTATCATAGGGGACTGGAATGCAAAGGTAGGAAGTCAAGAGATACCTGGAGTAACAGACCAGTTTGGCTTTGGAGTATAAAGTGAAGCAGGACAAAGGCTAACAGAGTTTTGCCAAGAGAATGCAAAATGGTCATATGAAACGTCCTCTTTCAATAACACAAGCAACAACTCTACACATGGACATCACCAGATGGTCCATACCAAAATCAGATTGATTATATTCTTTGCAGCCAAAGATAGAGAAGTCAGAAAAAACAAGACCCGGGGCTGACTGTGGCTCAGATCATCAGCTCCTTATTGCAAAATTCAGGCTCAAATTGAAGAAAGTAGGGAAAACTACTAGGCCATGTATGTATGACCTAAATCAAATTCCTTATGATTATACAGTGGAGGTGATGAATAGATTTAAGGGACTAGATCTGGTAGACAGAGTGCCTGAAGAACTATGGACAGGGGTTCGTAACATTGTACAGGAGGTGGTGACCAAAACCGTTCCCAAGAAAAAGAAATGCAAGAAGGCAAAGTGGTTGTCTCAGGAAGCCTTAGGAGTAGCTGAGAAAAGAAGGGAAGCAAAAAGCAAAGAGAAAGGGAAAGATATACCCAACAGAGTGCAGAGTTCCAGAGAATAACAAGGAGAAAGAAGAAAGTCTTAAGTGAACCTTTCTGTTTATCATGCCCTTACTTTTTTTTTTTTTTACAGTATTTTACATATATTTGTGTGTTTTGAGTATGTGTCTAGTTTTTGAGCTTTATGAAAAGGGTATTATGTAGCACATGGCTTTTTTAGCATCCGTTTTTCTTAACAGAAATGTCTTCTCAGTGTTCTTTCTGCTGCTGGTTGTCTGTTTTATCTTTGGATGAAACAGAAAAGAAGAAAGTGGGTTTCCTTTTTTCCGTTCTCTAGGCCTGTACTTACTAGGTGTTCTGCTCTATGACAAAAGAAGATTGCTTGATATCATCTTGGCTCTTGAGGAACCTTTCATTTAAATTAATCAGAGGACATACACAAAACTTTCAGAGGGCAGTTATATACTGAACTTGGCTATTAGGCCAGAAAAAGAATCCTAAGGTTGGACTCTTTAAAGATAGGTCAGACCAGGAGCTTGAAACAGGGAGAGTTACAGAGCCTGGGGAAGTTAGAAGTGAAGACAAGTGTGGAAACGAGTATTTCCAGGACACTTGGAGCCCATTCTGACTGGCATGGAGGGTGTGGCTTGAATGTGTGGGAATAACCTAGGTGAGGAGACTGTGCTAGGCTTTGAGAGCCTTTAAAGCACCAACAGGAGAGCTTAGCCCAAACGCAGCCACGTGCTGCTGATGGCCTGGATTAGGGTGACAGCAACAGAAGAGGAAAAGAAGGGAAGGGAAGACGTGAGAGGCATTTTGAAGGAAGAAGGTGAAGGTGGTAAAGACTGGCTAAGAAGGACAGAAGAGGCCAAGAAG
This sequence comes from Oreotragus oreotragus, assembly GCA_006410675.1. Lineage (NCBI taxonomy): Eukaryota > Metazoa > Chordata > Mammalia > Artiodactyla > Bovidae > Oreotragus > Oreotragus oreotragus. Next base: position 368,483 of record SJYX01017873.1, read on the forward strand.
GATATAGGAGGGGGAAGGCTAAAGGAAGAAACAGCTATTTGGCTTATACTGTGAACAGGACCTTTCCCGGTCATGCCAGCTATGTTAAACATCTTCCATCCTTTGAGCAGGCCATGCTCTCTGTCATTTTAGAGTCTTGCACACGTGCTGTCCTCTTGGCCTCAGATGCCCTCCCCTCCCCCATCTGTCACCTGACAACCTCACCTGGCCAGCTCCAGCTCATCCTTTTTGTCTCAGCTTACCTTCCACCAGGGAACCTTCCTAGACCCACTGTTCACACTGGGCTGACCCGAACACCCCACCCACGTGGTTCTATCATCACTCACTCTGCTTTGTTTTGATTTTTTTCTTTAAACCCTAAACTTTATTCAGATTTCACTAAGTTTTCCCATTGATTGTCCCTTTTTCTGTTCCAGGTTCAAATCCAGAAATCACAGGTATTTAGGTGTCACACACTCTTAGTGCCCTCTGACCTGTGGGAATTTCTTAGTCTCCCCTTGTCTTTCATGATCCTGACGGCTTTCGGGAGTACTGGTCAGGCATTTTGTAGAAGTCCCATTGTGTTTTAATTGCATAGTTACTTACGATTAGACTCTAAGGGCAATCTGTGGGGTCAGAACCACGGGACTGCCTTGTACCCTCTGGCATATACGATTTCCAGCATATCGTCTGCCACCTGGTAGATACTAAACAAATATTGGTTGAGTGAGTGAGTGCCTACCTATTCTACTCTCTTTCCAGGAAATGAAAGATGACTCCGACAGTGAAAAGCAGCAACAGATCCATCACATCAAGAACTTGTATGCCTTCAACCTCTTCTGCCAGAAGCGTTTCGATGAGTCCATGCAGGTCTTTGCTAAACTTGGCACAGGTAACAAGCGGGTATGGCCTCGGGATGAGGAGCTACACTGAGGGAGGGGAAACTGGAAAGAATGGCCAGAAATGATACCAGACTTCCGAGAATGGAGAAAGTTAACTTCATCTAGATCGATCCTTGTACTTAACAGGATCCTGTGGGTGGCCATGTGACTATATATTTACAGCCCTGATCTTATGAGTCTGGTCTTATCCACATAAACACACTACCAGTTTTCCAGGATGCTTTGCCCTTGCCATTAGAGGAAGGTAACAGAAAGTCATTGAAGACAACAGACATGTATTTTGTCATCTAGTAATCAGATTATTGACTGCAGTTCTAGACAAAAGCCACTGACCTGAGCTTAGTAGGGTGCAACAGGAGGTAGGTTTGTTTGCTTTTGGCTATGCTGGGTCTTCGTGGTGGTCTGCAGGCTTCTTCTAGTTGCAGCACACAGGCTTCTCTAGGGTTGCTTGAATGTCCTTATGCAGAGTGACTGGCTTTTCCTGGAGTTGGTGATCCAAGAGACCTAGCCGGAAGCCTTAGTGCCTTTTAGGGTGATCACTTCTCCCCATGTTCTGTTGGTTTACAAGGGCTTTCCAAGTTAGGGCAAGGGAACACACACAGCCCACCTCATGGTGGAGGAGTATCAGTGTTGTGTAAAAGAAGCGTGTCAGATTGGGTATATGTTGGTGTGTGCCATACTGCTTATCATCCTTAAATCTGTTTCTCAAGATCAAAGGAATCTGATTGGCCAGGATTAGATTTTCCCCCTTATTTGTATTATTTTCTTGTCAGATATTCATATCTGTTGCCCATTAATCAAATAAAATCCTATGTTTTTTTAAACCAATCTGTGTGAATTAATTTTATATAATCAACCTATTATCTTCTGCCATATATGCTACCAATGTATTCCATAGCCTACTGCCTGGTGTTTTTGTTTTACTAATATTCCTTTAAACACACACACACACGCACACTTTTTATTTTTTAAGTCTAGTGATCTTTTTAACTTCACTGTCTTAGCAGGTTTCTTTCCTCTTTACTTTTAGTGAGTTAATGAATTTTCATTTTTAATTCTATGTATGTCTTAGAATAGAGTCATGCAATCATTATAATGTTTTAGTGTTCAAGATATATGTGTATAGCTTGAGTTTTTATGAACTTAAGAGTCATTAAAAAAAAAAAGTCAATCTGGAGCTTACTTTGCTATAGTGATAGTCTCGTTTGAGTTTCTTTAAATTGCTGTGCTTCTGTCTGGGAATCATGTTCACCTTCCATGTAGATCCTACCCACGTGATGGGCCTGTACCCAGACCTGCTGCCTACAGACTACAGGAAGCAGCTGCAGTATCCTAACCCACTCCCCGTGCTGTCTGGGGCTGAGCTGGAGAAGGCTCACTTAGCTCTGATTGACTACCTGACACAGGTGGGTGCGATCCCCAAGCATATGGAGGAGTTCACCTGGGAGTTTCAGTACCTGCTTCTCTATGCCAGGGAAGGGGGAGGCTTCTGTAAGGCCACAGATGTTCCAGAAGTGAACACTGTAGAAATCTGAGGGGGGCACATTTTTTCTGTTTCACCTCCTTGCTTAATTGTAGAATGCACATTTTGCTAAGTCACTTCAGTCTTTGCAGCCCCGAGGACCGTAGCCCACCAGGCTCCTCTGTCCATGGAATTCTCCAGGCAAGAATACTGGACTGGGTTGCCATTTCTTCCTCCACAGATCTTTTCAACCCAGGGATTGAACCTGTGTCTCTTAGGTCTCCTGTATTGACTGTTGGGTTATAACAATATAATAGAGCTCTTTTTTGCCAAATCCTGGTACCAGGAAGCATACTCTGTTCCTGGTAGATTCACACTAAGCTCTTATAGGAACTAAAAAGTCAAAAGTTTAATTGATTGAAAAGAATAAGCGTTTTAAAGAAACTCTTGGGGAACAGTTATACTTTTGGGAAAAAAATACCTGCTCTATGCAGAAAACTTGGAAAACACAGAAAAGTATAAAATAAAAATTAAAAATTGCTTATTGCTCTACCACCCAGAGAAGAGTAACTAACATTTTAGTGTTGTCCTTCCAGAGTTTTATATGTACTTGTGAATAATTTTTGTTTATCATATTTTTTTAATTGCAAATGGATATCAAGATATATACTGTATTATAGCTTACTTTTAAAGCATTTAGCAATATATTAGGAAAGTCCTTCCCTGTCATTAAGTATTCTTCTTCTATAACATGTTTTTTTGGAGGGAGAATTTAGACTTAAGTTATTTTCAGTTTACTGTTACAGGCAGATAAGTGAAATTTTCAGATCAGCACTAAAACTAATATCTCCACTGAAGTCTCTGAACCCTAAATTTCCGTGCTTAAGGCTATTATTCCCTTCCTGTGCACCCATTCAGAGCCAGCTGTTCAGTCGCTAAGTCATGTCCTGCTCTCTGCAGCCGTGTGGACCGCAGCGTGCCAGGCTTCTCTGTCCTTCAGTATCTCCTGGAGTTTGCTCAGACTCGTGTCCATTGGGTTGGTGATGCCATCTAACCATGTCATCCTTTCTGACTCAGAGAACTTATTAAAATTTTTTCCCATAAGTGTTTTGCAGACTTGTAAGGGGTGTCCCGGAGAGGCATAAGTATTGCTAGGAAAATTGTAAGCCAGCTACCCACAACCTGCTTCTGGGTCAGTGGGTGTCCCACAGGTCCACTCAGGCATCTGTCGTCTTGGCACTTGCTTGACATTGGGCTCCGTGGTTGGCTGGCAGCCTGCAAAGAGCACACCAGCTTGCCTCTGTGTGCATACTGCACAGTCCATTAGCCAAGTGGAAAAGGTTCCTGGGGAAGAAAGTGTCCCAAGCGTGTGGCATCACAGAAGACCCTCTATTTCCAATATCTTAGCTTTAGGACCTCAAGTACAGTCTTCCCAACCTTCTCCACTGAGTTTGGAACGTGTGGAGGTAACTGACCCCAGCCTTGTGCCAGAGAGATGGTAGAACAAATAAGACCATGGGCATTCCAGACACAAAATAGTACAAATTGAATGATTCCATTTATATGCAGTCCTAGAAAGCATGCATTCTGTCACTAAGTTAGTCTGACTCTTTGTCACCCCATGGACTATAGCTCACTAGGTTCCTCTGCTCATGGAATTGTTCAGGCAAGAATACTGGAGTGGGCCCTCCTCCAGGGGATCTTCCCAACCCAGGGATCAAACCTGTGTCTCCTGCAGTGACAGGTGGATTCTTTACCACTGAGCCACCTAGAAAGCCCATTTGAAGTTCTAAAATAGGGAAAGAGTAATCATTAGTGATAGAAATCAGATCAGTTACATAGGGAGTGGGTGAGATTCTTTGGGAGGAGCACAAGGGAACTGTAAAGGGTAGTAGAAACATTTTGTTCCTTGATTGGGGTGGCAGCTACATGCATGTATATATCTGTCAAAGTGCATCTGATAGTATACTTTTCAGGGATACATTTTATTGTATATAACTCATACCTCAATAAAGTTGATTAGAAAAATAAAAACATGCCCTTGGGAATCTGACCCTAATTTGAAGTCAGCCTCTGTTACTAATGAAGTAGCTAACATCTGTGCCTTGGGTTCTTCACTTATAAAATGGGACTATTAATATCTGTATTTGTTTTAGATTTTAAATAGGATAAATCTATAAACTGCATGACACAGTGCCTGGTGCGTAGTAAATACTCAGTAGATCATTGTTACTGTATCTGGTGATTTGGTAGGCATCTTATTTTTGACCCCTGATAAATGCCAATGTGGGATCAGGGTGGATAGGTGTGAGCTGATTTGAAGGTATTTGGAATTGCCTGGTAGCTCAGATGATAAAGGAAGTTTTAAGCCTGGCCTTGACCCTGCATTTTTGCCCTTGGCAGAAACGCAGCCAATTGGTAAAGAAGCTGAATGACTCTGACCACCAGTCTAGCACCTCCCCTCTCATGGAAGGGACTCCTACCATCAAATCCAAGAAAAAGCTGCTGCAGATCATTGACACCACTCTGCTCAAGTGCTACCTTCACGTGAGTTTTCCCAGCACTCGGCTTCCTGCCATCCTTTTCCCTAGCCCGGGGTCCCTGCCACTAGTAAGAGTGAAGTATTTGTTCTTAGGAACCACCTACTCTTGACCTGACATCTGTGAGCTTCTTAGAATTGAGGGGTTAAGATGAGATGTTGACCCAGAATCTTAGAGTAGGCTGGTCTTCTCTGCCAAGACTGGGGTTGGTGCCACAAGGTGAATAGGGACAGTTCCCCAAAGAAAATTTCCCTTTACCCACTTCCTCCTTCCTCACCCCCACACTCTTATGTGAAAGAGCATAAATGCTATGAAAGCTCCTACCTGTAGACCTGGAAAGGGTTGTTTGCTCTCTCTTGCTTGTGTAACATGCCTGGTGTTTCAGCCTGAAGCAGGCCTGGGCTGAGGGAGGATGGTCCTCACCAGGAAGTAGTTGCTGCTGAAGTCCTGCCTCTCCTGCAGACGAACGTGGCCCTGGTGGCCCCCTTGCTGCGTCTAGAGAACAATCACTGCCACATCGAAGAGAGCGAGCACGTGCTGAAGAAGGCTCACAAGTACAGCGAGCTGATCATCCTGTATGAGAAGAAGGGGCTCCATGAGAAAGGTGACAGGGGCAGGGGTCACCTGTGATTAGAGGGTCTCTTGTATTTTGTCTGTGGGAAGCCTCCTGAGGTGTTTGTTGTTACCGAATCACATCTGGCTGTTCACTGCTTGAAAATCAATACACGAGAGAGAGGCAAGTATTACAAAGGAAAGTTGCTTTTAATGAGAATGCTGGCAATCTGGGGAGATGGTAGACCCAGAGTGCCCCAAAAACCACATGTGAAGATTTTCAAAGCTCAGCCATGAAAGTTTTTATTTTTTCCCATAAGTGTTTTGCAGACTTGTAAGGGGTGTCCCGGAGAGGCATAAGTATTGCTAGGAAAATTGTAAGCCAGCTACCCACAACCTGCTTCTGGGTCAGTGGGTGTCCCACAGGTCCACTCAGGCATCTGTCGTCTTGGCACTTGCTTGACATTGGGCTCCGTGGTTGGCTGGCAGCCTGCAAAGAGCACACCAGCTTGCCTCTGTGTGCATACTGCACAGTCCATTAGCCAAGTGGAAAAGGTTCCTGGGGAAGAAAGTGTCCCAAGCGTGTGGCATCACAGAAGACCCTCTATTTCCAATATCTTAGCTTTAGGACCTCAAGTACAGTCTTCCCAACCTTCTCCACTGAGTTTGGAACGTGTGGAGGTAACTGACCCCAGCCTTGTGCCAGAGAGATGGTAGAACAAATAAGACCATGGGCATTCCAGACACAAAATAGTACAAATTGAATGATTCCATTTATATGCAGTCCTAGAAAGCATGCATTCTGTCACTAAGTTAGTCTGACTCTTTGTCACCCCATGGACTATAGCTCACTAGGTTCCTCTGCTCATGGAATTGTTCAGGCAAGAATACTGGAGTGGGCCCTCCTCCAGGGGATCTTCCCAACCCAGGGATCAAACCTGTGTCTCCTGCAGTGACAGGTGGATTCTTTACCACTGAGCCACCTAGAAAGCCCATTTGAAGTTCTAAAATAGGGAAAGAGTAATCATTAGTGATAGAAATCAGATCAGTTACATAGGGAGTGGGTGAGATTCTTTGGGAGGAGCACAAGGGAACTGTAAAGGGTAGTAGAAACATTTTGTTCCTTGATTGGGGTGGCAGCTACATGCATGTATATATCTGTCAAAGTGCATCTGATAGTATACTTTTCAGGGATACATTTTATTGTATATAACTCATACCTCAATAAAGTTGATTAGAAAAATAAAAACATGCCCTTGGGAATCTGACCCTAATTTGAAGTCAGCCTCTGTTACTAATGAAGTAGCTAACATCTGTGCCTTGGGTTCTTCACTTATAAAATGGGACTATTAATATCTGTATTTGTTTTAGATTTTAAATAGGATAAATCTATAAACTGCATGACACAGTGCCTGGTGCGTAGTAAATACTCAGTAGATCATTGTTACTGTATCTGGTGATTTGGTAGGCATCTTATTTTTGACCCCTGATAAATGCCAATGTGGGATCAGGGTGGATAGGTGTGAGCTGATTTGAAGGTATTTGGAATTGCCTGGTAGCTCAGATGATAAAGGAAGTTTTAAGCCTGGCCTTGACCCTGCATTTTTGCCCTTGGCAGAAACGCAGCCAATTGGTAAAGAAGCTGAATGACTCTGACCACCAGTCTAGCACCTCCCCTCTCATGGAAGGGACTCCTACCATCAAATCCAAGAAAAAGCTGCTGCAGATCATTGACACCACTCTGCTCAAGTGCTACCTTCACGTGAGTTTTCCCAGCACTCGGCTTCCTGCCATCCTTTTCCCTAGCCCGGGGTCCCTGCCACTAGTAAGAGTGAAGTATTTGTTCTTAGGAACCACCTACTCTTGACCTGACATCTGTGAGCTTCTTAGAATTGAGGGGTTAAGATGAGATGTTGACCCAGAATCTTAGAGTAGGCTGGTCTTCTCTGCCAAGACTGGGGTTGGTGCCACAAGGTGAATAGGGACAGTTCCCCAAAGAAAATTTCCCTTTACCCACTTCCTCCTTCCTCACCCCCACACTCTTATGTGAAAGAGCATAAATGCTATGAAAGCTCCTACCTGTAGACCTGGAAAGGGTTGTTTGCTCTCTCTTGCTTGTGTAACATGCCTGGTGTTTCAGCCTGAAGCAGGCCTGGGCTGAGGGAGGATGGTCCTCACCAGGAAGTAGTTGCTGCTGAAGTCCTGCCTCTCCTGCAGACGAACGTGGCCCTGGTGGCCCCCTTGCTGCGTCTAGAGAACAATCACTGCCACATCGAAGAGAGCGAGCACGTGCTGAAGAAGGCTCACAAGTACAGCGAGCTGATCATCCTGTATGAGAAGAAGGGGCTCCATGAGAAAGGTGACAGGGGCAGGGGTCACCTGTGATTAGAGGGTCTCTTGTATTTTGTCTGTGGGAAGCCTCCTGAGGTGTTTGTTGTTACCGAATCACATCTGGCTGTTCACTGCTTGAAAATCAATACACGAGAGAGAGGCAAGTATTACAAAGGAAAGTTGCTTTTAATGAGAATGCTGGCAATCTGGGGAGATGGTAGACCCAGAGTGCCCCAAAAACCACATGTGAAGATTTTCAAAGCTCAGCCATGAAAGTTTTAAAAGGAAAAAGGGATGTAATCGGTTACTCACTGGGATAGGGAGTCAGTCCCCCCCCGCCCCATCCCCATCCCCCACTGTGTGCGGGCTTGTCGACTTCTTGTGATTTTTCTTTAGCTACCATTTTATTCACAGGATTACTGAAGGGGAAGCTAGGGAGGAGATCTGGTCATCTGTTTTTACTTAGTCTTCATTTCTACTTCTTTGAAAGAAACAAGTTAGGCAAAGTACTTTGTGATCACAAGCTTTGAAAGGTGGGTGAGGGCTGGAGATGAGTAAGCGTATAGGTGCCTGGTTTAACATTGGTGACAAGACAAAGGGGCCTGCTGCAAAGACCTTTCCTGCTGAAAGCTGCATGCACTGTGATGACTCTCCAAGGAGATATGCCTTTTGGAAGGGGCTCATGACCTTATTCTTGGGCTTCATGGCCAGCTCTGCAGGTGCTGGTGGACCAGTCCAAGAAAGCAAATTCCCCCCTGAAAGGCCATGAGCGGACAGTACAGTACCTGCAACATCTGGGTGAGTCCAGCTCGTGGAAGGGGCAAGGGGAGGGGATTGTGTTCAAGTGAACCTGACCTCTCTCCCTTCCTGATTCTGGCTGGTCAGTCCCCTCTCTTCCTTGTGTTCACCCAGCCGGGTTCCTCTGGGGGTAAAAGTCCCCCCAGTGGTGGAACCACAACAGCCCCTTGGTGTGTAGCCAGTCTGGTAGGTCCAAGCATCTCTGAGTGACTGGACAGAGCTAACTTCTCTGGATGATAAATCCTGGGCAACCTGGGCACCTGCCTTCTGATCCTGTGGGCAGAGTGGGTGGACTTCACCTGCTGACAAGTCTTCCTTTTCCCTCTAGGCACAGAAAATCTGCACTTAATTTTTTCCTACTCAGTGTGGGTGCTGAGAGACTTTCCAGAAGATGGTCTGAAGGTAGATCACGGAGTCCCTTGGATTTATTGGGTACCACGGTTGGTTCTGATTTTATTCTAGACAGTTGTGGGTGGAGGGCGAGGAAGGGTCTGTGCAATTCTCTGGTGTTTCCAAGACTGGGACACACGGGACAGCAGTGGAGTGCAGTAGAAAGAGCCTGGTGCAGACACCAGGAGACCTAGTCTGCCCCACACCGACTGGCCACAGATGCCCTTTCCGCCTCAGTGCCCGTCCATGTGACCCTACGCTTGTGTGCACATGTGTTTGGAAGGATTGCCATCAGGTGGTTCTGCTGCTGGAACTTAGGTTTTATTCCAACAGATATTTACTGAGGACCTCCCAGAGGTGGAGTCCCTGCCACGAGACCGAGTGCTGGGCTTCTTAGTGGAGAATTTTAAGGGTCTGGCTATTCCCTATCTGGTAAGATATTTTTTGATCTGAACTAAAAAGTTTCAGTCAAACCCAGGATCTGTGACTATAAGAGACAGTGATTAGCCAGTTCAGATTAGGGTTTGTGTCCCTTGGGGATTGGAAGGACTGTAAAGAAGAGGTTTCTTTTAGCCTTCTCTGAAAGAGGTCTCCCAGTAGACCAAGCTGGAGATGGCACTTTTTGATGCTAGCTTCTAAACCTAGGTGACGTACAGAGAGAGAAAAGAGGAGGAGAGAAAATGTTGGAGAAAAACATCAGAGCCACATTTGTACAGCCAGACTTGACTATGACCACAGGATGACCAAATCAGTCCTAAGTACCAAAATGTAAATATTTAACCTTAATTACACAGGCTGATTTGGATGATTATGAGACAGAATTAATAAAGGAGCTTAGGTTGGAAATTGAGATGGTAATTCCTGATATTGCTGGGTTGTAGGAGAACTGTCCCATGTAATCTTAATTAGGGGGCAATCTGGATGGGACCTTTTGGGCCTTAAAAATGTGAGGGAGCCTGGGTGAATGGGCTGGGCCGCACCATGCCACAGCACAGAGGGTACCAGGCAGACCTGTATCTCACCCCAGGAACACGTCATCCACGTTTGGGAGGAGACCGGCTCTCGGTTCCATAACTGCCTGATCCAGTTGTACTGCGACAAGGTGCAAGGTCTGATGAAGGAGTATCTCCTGTCCTTCCCTGCAGGTACCAGTTCTCAGCACATAGGGTGGCCCCAGGCTTTGGAGGTGAGCTGGGACCCGAGGGGCCCATGGGTGGGGTAGAGAAGCAGACTTTCTCTGCAGACCCAGGTGGGCAGGAAGAGCCTCAGAGGCACCAAGGCAGCTAAGTGACCCCACAGGTGAGACTTGGGGGCTGGTGTCTGGACCTGGGCATCTCTGAGCCTCCCTGGGCATCACCTATGGAGGAGGGGGAGTAGCTCTGTATGCAGAGTGACAGCTGTGCTGATAAGGAACAGATCTGTCTATCAGAGTGCTTCTTTAAGCAGCTTGGTGGGTTTTTTTTTTTTTTTTTTTTCTCAAGCTGATGTTTTGGGGCCATACAGAGACCATAAACTAAGAGAAGGCCAATTGGAAAGCATCACAAAGGCCCTTTCTAATCATGGTGGTGACATCATTGAACCCCAGCCCCTTCATTTTTTCTTGATGATACCACACATTGCTGCCCAACAGCATCCTTTCATGTTGAGCATGGTTTCTTTTAAAGGCAAAGCTCCAGTCCCTGCCGGTGAGGAGGAAGGAGAGCTGGGAGAATACCGACGGAAGCTCCTTATGTTCCTGGAAATTTCCAGCTACTATGACCCAGGCCAGCTCATCTGTGATTTTCCTTTTGATGGTGGGTGTCTTCAGCCACTTTAACAGAAGATAATGCAAAAATGGATCCTTCCCTTATACCAGTTCCCCAGCCCTCCCAAAAGTTGGGTCTGGGAAAAACCATGTGTTTCAGGCCTGTGCTCCTATTCTGTCCTCTCTGAAGACTCACTTTTGAACCATGATTACGAGAAGTCTCTTTTGGGTGTGAACCACATGCTAATTGTTAGCCAGGTTGAAACCTGTTTGTTGCTTCAGTACATGTTCTTGGCCAAGTTCCTTGTTTAGCAATTTCTGTAATCTGGAATAATTTGTCTGAAAAAGACATATGTCTGGCCGATGTATAAGCTCCATGAGAGCAGAGACCAGGTGTCTGCTTCCCTTAGCTAAAGCGCCTGGCACATTGTAGGTGCTTATTATGCATTTAGCTGATCATCAAGTATTGTTCTCCCATTTATAAATGATCACAGGAAGAGACAAAGTACCACCTAAAATAGTCCCCTTCCTCCTCCCTTTAAAAAATTTAGTAATTTTCTCCTTGAAAAAAATCCCTATCCATTCATTCCTCTTAATAGCTTAGCCCCTGGCCTTGGGCCTGGTCGTGGTGATGGCTTCTTACACGCTTTCCCCCACAGGCCTCTTGGAAGAACGTGCTCTTCTCCTGGGACGCATGGGGAAACATGAACAAGCTCTGTTCATCTACGTCCACATCCTGAAAGACACGAGGATGGCCGAAGAGTACGTTGACCCTGCCATGCCACCTCCCAAGGGTGTAAAAGAGGCTCTGCAGAGAGATGAGAGGCTGAGAAAGCCGCCCCTGCACCTGCAGCTGAAGCGAGGTCACCTCGTGTGCTGGCCCCCGATTGTATTGTCATTAGGCTGCTCACTCAGGCAGCATCCATGCCCTCTCTCTACATGTGACCTTGTCTGATCACTCTCTCCCTTCCAGGTACTGCCACAAGCATTATGACCAAAACAAAGATGGCAACAAAGATGTAAGTAGTCGGCCCCAGGGTGCGCATAGGCGTTGCACTGCCCCTCTTAGCATAGCCAGCGCCCTCTGGTTTGGGCCGCTGGTGATACTGGCAGGAATTGCTGACATAAGACTGGGTGTGGGTTAGGGCACTGATTGATTTTGAGCACATGTGCTGAGGGAGCGGCAAGATGCCTGCAGTCTTGGTTTGCTCGGGGCGGTTCTGGCTTAGTCTTGTCATCCAGTGTGATTTTTTGTAGTGCCCCTGCCCTTCACTCTTAAAACAGCCTCAACTTGTACAATAAATTTCCTGGTCAGCCTGTTGAGAAGGAACATCTGATGGTTCTTACAACGTGACATGTGTGCTTTGCATAAATTCCATGTGGATCTGTCAATGTGTAGAGATACTTTTGATGGCCATTGGTGGCAGTGGTGGGGAGGGGAGGGTTTGCTACCCGAATCTAGGAGGTAGAGGCCAGAGTTGCTGCTTATCGATGCACAGCACAGCCCAGAATGTTGAGTGAGAGGCTGAGAAACACTGGTGTGGGTCCAGTAGGAGATGCAGCATCTTATCTTGGGCTCATTCTCATCGGCTTATATGTGGCAAGGTCTCAGCCTTCAAAGCCAAAGGAAATGAGGGGTCTCTTGGAATCATTTTGTTAATAGTATGAAGAAGAAGAAGTGAAGTCGCTCAGTCGTGTCTGACTCTTTGCGACTCCATGGAACCTATCAGGCTCCTCTGTCCATGGGATTTTCCAGGCAAGAGTGCTGGAGTGGATTGCCATTTCCTTCTCCAGGGGATCTTCCTGACCCAGGAATTGAACCCAGGTCTTCCGGATTGCAGGCAGACGCTTTACCGTCTGAGCCAGGGAAGCCCTGGGCTTCTATTACTTCTTCTTACCATTAATAGTATAGTGCTAAACAATACCAGGCATTTGATTTTTTTTCTCTCAGAAAGAACACGATCTTTAATTTTTTTAATATTTTATTTGACTGCACCGGGTCTTGGTTGCTGCACTTGGGATCTTTGATCTCGCTGCAGCGTGCAGGATCTTTTGTTGTGGCGTGTGAACTCTTAGTTGAAGCATGTGTGATCTAGTTCCCTGACCAGGGATCAAACTTGGGCCCTTTGCATTGGGAGTGTGGCGTCTTAGCCACTGGACCACCCGGGAAGTCCCACACAGTCTTTAATTTTTGACACCTTCAGTCAATGGACTTTACAGAATTTATTAAAAGGTGAAAAATGCTGCGTTTTAAAGTTCCTCCAGACCAACCCTCTTGCCTTTAGGTGTGGTCACGCTGAGGGTTCGGGGAGGGTTGCTGCCAGCCTGACGCGTGCATGGCTTGTTGTGTATGAGACAGGTGTATCTGTCCCTGCTCCGGATGTACCTGTCGCCCCCCAGCGTGCACTGCCTGGGGCCGATCAAGCTGGAACTGCTGGAGCCACAAGCCAACCTCCAGGCCGCCCTGCAGGTCCTGGAGCTGCACCACAGCAAGCTGGACACCACCAAGGTCAGCAGCTCTCCTCGCAGAGATGGAGGGCGCATGTGGGGAGCATGAAACCACAGGAGGGGCCGGCAGGAAGGACGGGGGTTTGAGGGCTCCGCGACATCAGGCGTTTCCTCAGTCTCGCTCCTGTCCCACCTCTCCCTGTTCCCGTCTGTCTTCCCGTCCCCAGGCCATCAACCTGCTGCCTGCGAACACTCAGATTAACGACATACGCATCTTTCTGGAAAAGGTCTTAGAAGAGAATGCACAGAAGAAACGGTTCAACCAAGTGCTCAAGAACCTTCTCCATGCAGAGTTCCTGAGGGTATGAGCCTTCCAGATGCCAGTGAAGGCTTTTCAGTATGAGGCCGTTACCACGTACCCTGAGACAGAGGCAGAGCTTGGTGCTTTTTAACTCTGGCTCAAACTGATCGGTAACCAGCTGGGCACGTAGCTGTGGGTGTTTCAGTTAGGGAGCCCCTGTGGGCTGGGAGTTGAGACAGTGCCGGCCCTTCCTCCTGTCCTGCCTGCCAGACAGTGGGACCTCCCCCCAATCTCTCTGCTCCCAGGTCCAGGAAGAGCGCATTCTACACCAGCAGGTGAAGTGCATCATCACAGAGGAGAAGGTGTGCATGGTGTGTAAGAAGAAGATTGGAAACAGGTGAGCCTCACCCATCGCTTGCTCAGGGTAGATTTCAGCCCCTTAACCCAAGAGGAAGGAGCAGCTGAGAGCTCTCTGGGCTGCTTTTAGTGCTTGAGCCTCCGAGGGCAGGCCATGTTTTCTGGTGTGTCTGTGGGGTGGGGTGCTTTGAGAATTTAAAGGCCTGCAATGTGTAGCATGGGGCTCTTGACTTCTTGGTCATAAAGCCCTTTCCCTCTGGCTGCTTAACATTGACATGTACCATGGGGTGTTTGAGAGCTGTATGTGGGCAGGAGGTCCTTATCTTTTAAGGATACACCTCTGAAAGAAGAAAAAGGGCTTTCAACCTGCTGCCTCATGACCTGAGTAAAATCCTGAAGCAGCATCATTCTGTTTTAAGGCATATACTCTAGTTAGTGCCCCTTCCTCCAAGGAAGAGTGATTTGTCCTTTTACTTCTATGGCTGGAAGAATGCTTCCCTTCAGAAAGACCCACTGCCCTTTGTTAGAGTTAGCCCAGAATTTGTTCTGATGGGCAGTTGGCGCTCAGTAAACTGCTGCTGAGCCAGGCTGGTGCATTGCCCAGTCTGGCTATGTATTACACACTGGTGACAGTAGGAAATATCCCCTGCTTACTAGAGTATCATATCAAGTGGAGTAAGTCAGAGAAAGACAAGTACCACTTAAATGTGGAATCTAAAATCTGGCACAAATGAACCTATCTACAAGACAGAATTAGACCTACAGACAGAGATCAGACTTGTGGTTACCAGAGGGCAGTGGGGGAGGGAGTGAGATGAACTGGGAATTTAGGGTTGGTAAATGCAAACTATTAAATTTAGAATGGATAAACAAGATCCTAGTGTATGGCACAGTGAGCTATATCCAATTTCCTGGCATAAACCATAATGGAAAAGAATATAAAAGAAGAAGGTATATATGTGCATAGATCAGTCACTTTGCTATACAGCAGAGATGGGTACATTATAAATCAACTATATTTCAGTAATTTTTTTTTTTTTGCAATTGAATGGCGTGGACCTCATCCTCTGTTTGGATATGTGACCGAGATGGTGGCCACACTGCTCTTTATGGTTTGAGTAGGTAGCTCCTGGGGTGGCTCCTGGTAAGGTGCGTTTTCCAGTAAGAACTTGTATTCTCTTAGAGGCAGTCCTCACTCCCAGGTCATTTTCCTTCCCTGCAGCGCATTTGCAAGATACCCCAATGGGGTGGTCGTGCATTACTTCTGCTCCAAAGAGGTCAATCCGGCTGACACCTGAGCCCAGCAGGCCGAGGACTGAGCAGCGGACAGCTCGGCTACCCCAGAGGGGAGAGCCCCGGCCTTGGGACTCGGGACTGCTGCCGCCACCAGTGTCTCCCTGTTTGGACACCGGCTACCTTGAGCCCTGGAACATTTATGAATTATTCAGACTTGTATTCTGACATTGCCAGATTTTTGATAGAGAAATTAGTTACACCTTTTATACCATTACGTTGTAGGCAATTTCAGAGAGTTGGATACCTGCTTGGACAGGAAGAGATGGGAAGGGCACCATCCTGCCTTTGCATCCAGTCACCCAAATATGGAAACTGTGTCAAGTGTCTGTAACCCTCCTGGGGGTTGTTTATTCAGTTTTCTATTAGAATGCACATAGGACTTCACAGGAGCCTTCAGCTTGGCTGCCTGGAGTCCCTTGAGCAGGGAAGCCCCAGAGCCCCTCTGACTGCAGAGGCTGGACGGGTCCGCCCTCTAGGTAATGCTGGTCACTTCGTAGTTGCTGACCCTGCATCCCCTCACCAGTGTCCCCAATCAGCTCTTGATTTTTCAGTCTCCTCCTCCTATTTATTTTCTTCCTTTTTCTCTACCCTCACTGCTCCACCCTGGCTTTTTCTCCCATTTTCCTGATACCAGGAATTTTGAACAAGGTAAAATGAGAAGCAAGAGGAATTCCTGGTTTCTAGGAATACATTGGTGACTGACTGTCACGTGTGTTGTAAATAGAACCTCCCTGGACTATACACTCCATGCCCAGAAGCTTAGAAGAGCATCTCTCTCAGGGCCGAGTATGACGGTAGCTCTCAGGGTGGGCTACCCTGGATATGTGACCTCTTGGCAGATGTCTGCAGAGGCTCCTCCAGGTTCATCCTCCAGCCCCCACAGTGCAGGCTGGTTTAGGCTTGCTGAGCAGAGTGCTTCGTACTTCGGGCGCCTTTCTCTTTCCAGCCCATGTCATCCACCCACTTTGGCCTGGCCATTGTTCTCCAGCAAGGGTTGGAGGATTGCGCTGGGACATGGACAGTAGGGGGATCCTTGCTGCACACAGGGAACGATCTGATCAGAAACTGACAATGACAGTGTTGGGTGTGCTTGTGCGGGGCTCAAGGAGAGCTGAGCTCCTGAAAACTCAACCGCCAAACTTGGGGGAGCCCTTGTTCAGGGGAGACCCTGCCTCCCATAGGGCCCCAGAGCCCACAGGCAGAGTCCCCAGCACTGCAGGCTGAAGACACAGGGAGCACACCCTGTATCCTGTCCTTGCTGGGGGCCTAGAGACTCACCGTGACCCCAGAGTCTAACAGCTTTGAGCGTAGGTGACAGCGCCTGATGCTGACACTGCTCCGGTGGCCTGTCCTTGGCATGCCGAGATCCTTTTTAAACCGCAGCATTGTGCTGTTTGGGGCTTGTGTTGTAGCCTGACTTGCTGGTAGTGTAGAGGCTCCTCCCAGGCCCACCATCCATGGAGGGTCTGAAGAGCCCTCAGTGTTCTTCACAGAGATGGGGGACCCTGCTCAGGTTTGGGAGGACGAACTGCACAAGGTCCACATCCACTGGCCGTGCCCCTGTTAAGAAGCAGGCTGCCCTGGGCCCCATTTGCACCAGTTCTGAGCACCAGGCTGAGTTTCCTCTGGAGCAGCAGCTGAAACTGGCCCCAGCCCACATGCCCTGCCTTCCTGGCCTCCAGGTGTGCGCCTCCCGTTCCCACCACCTGTGTGGCACACGTGTTTGAAGCAATAGAATAAAAAATGTGTGTTTCCTTCCCTGCTGGAATATATAAATGACCCAGTTTTCCGAACTCCATTCTCCTGCCCTAGACACTCTGCCCTCCACGGAGGTGTGGCAAAGGCTGGAGATGAACGCACTATGGTGAGGCCTGGCAAAGCTCTCATAATAAACATTATGAAGTAAGAAACCAAGCCTGTCTGGGTCTCTTTTCTCTTTCCCCCTTTCCTGTGGGATTTGATGAAAATAACAAATGCCAATTTAAAAATCAAAATCTTGGTGGTCCATTAGTTAAAAACCTGCCTGCCAGTGCAGGGAACACGGGTTTGACCTCTGGTCCAGGAAGATCCCACGTGCTGTGGAGCATGAAACAGCCCATGTGCCAGAACTACTGAGCCCATGCGCTGCAACCGCTGAAGCCTGAGTGTCACAACAAGAGAAGCCCGCCCACCACAACGAGGAGAGCAGCAGTGAGGACCCAGTGCAGCCATAACAATCAATTTTTTAAATTTTAAAAAAAATGATGGCTTAAAAGAAATTATTTTTAAAAGAATTGAAAAGACTAATCCAATTAATGACTAAGGAGAAAAAAATTGGTGTGACACTGTCTTGGTCTGTGTTGTCCAGTTCAGCTAGTGTAGCTGCTGTGTTGACAGCACGCATGGAGCACATCTCATCACAAGGTGTCAGTAGACACTGCGGCTCTAGCTGATCCAGGCTTTCCCCTTCACGTGTCAGGGCCTCGTGCCTCTTCCTGCAGCTGAGAGTGACTGGGAGGTGCATGGTGAGTGTGGAATTGGTGGGGTTAAGGGACTGAGGGCTGTTTGAGAAGTGGAGATGTGTGGGTCCACTTTGGCCAGCTCCAAAACAGCGATCTGTTCTTTCTGTGTCCTCAAGAGCCATCTCTGGCCACTCTGAGTTCTCTGGAAATGAAAAACATCTGGGACTAGGAGGTTTGACTTTCTTGAGGCATGGGACTGATGGCTTCCAGGAGAGGGTGTGGTACAGCCTAGAAAACAGTTTGTCAGGAGCCCTGGATTCCAGGCCTCGCTGACTCTGCCCCCAGCTAGCTCCGTGCCCCCTGCCCCTTTTGGTCTCCCCTGCTGTGTACAGATCACCAAGAGGGTAGGACACCATTTCTGAGATCCTAGCATAGGTTCTTGACCTCATGTTCCAGTTGAGCAGAAACAGGCACTCCCCTTTGGGACCTGACCAACAGCCGTTCAGGGAGCTTCTGGTCTGCGCTTGCCTGTGGGTTTCATTTTGGAGTTGAATCACTTCATTTGGAATGTCATTTTTTCAGTCTCCAAGTTGGGCCATGGGAAAGAGTGGAGATGATTGGGTCTTGGTTGAGGAAAAGAAATGTCTCTCCCAACAACTCACTGCCCTAGAGATCCTTTCTTCCAGAAACAGTGCCTATCTTGGACACCTCGGTGGTTGTGGTCCACGGAAAGGGACATCACACACCATCTGCAGCCTCAGGTTCATGATGGTCAGAGGGGACTCAAGCCTTTATCTCCAGTAGCTTAAGGACAAGCGGACCAGTTTTGGCCTGCCTTTATCCATACCACCTGGCCATATGCCTACTTCTGTCCCTGGACTATCCAGGCATTTCCACTGATTCAAGAAGGGCACCTGGGCAGAAGTCACAGGGAGTCAGGAGTCTGAATTTCTCCAGGATGACTTTGAGCCCTCTTGACATTTGGACCAGGGCCTAGTGCAGTGCCCCTCAGGGTTTGAAGAAGAAGTGAGGGAGACCTTGAGAGATTAGAAATACCTTTGAGTTCAGATGAAACACTACACCAGAGATTTCCAAATTTCTGCTTAAGAGCTGTGGGGAAGGTGGGACTTGAAAGGTGTTGGTTTTAGGGTTTTCTGGTAGCTTGGGGGAGACTAAGCCCCTAATGCAGCACTTTCTGGCTGCTCTTCCCTGGACCACCTGTGTTGGCATCATCTCAAAGGCTTGTTGGAAATACAAACACCTGGGTTCTATCCATACCCACTAAATAAAATCATCTGGGGCTAGAGCGCAGGCCTCTATTTTCCATAAGCAGACCCTGATAACCAGGGGCTGGGACTGGGAACAGAGCGCCCGTTCTGCATCCTCTTGGAAAGGCTCTGAAGTCGCTCCTGACAGAGGAACCTGGGCTCCAGGCACTTCCTGGAGCGTGTCAAACCCCACCTCCAACCCCAGTTGAGAGTGCTCAGTGGAACGGCCAGCTCCACCCTCCCCACCCGAGCTACCTGTCAGACCTGAGCCAGCAGCCAGTGTGGACAGAGTGCAGGCAGGGTTTCCTGCCAGGGATTGGGCTGCCTGGCCATGCTGTGGGCGCTCTGGCCCAGGTGGCTGACAAGCAAGGGGCTGCCCCTCCTGGGCGCGGTGCAGCTACAGAAGCGAGAGAAGAGGGGACCTCAGTGGAAGCAGTGGCGGGTAAAGTACCTGATCGTCCTTGAGGGTGTGGACAGGAGAATTCTGGGAGCCCAGTCCGCTGTGGGGACTGGGTCAACCCCGGAAATGCATTTGGATCTGGGCCAGGACCAATTTGCTCCAGATTACCTGGTAGAGCTTAGAGAACCTGGCCAAACAATAATCTTGAAAAGAATCCCACCTGGTTAGGAACTGGAGGGTGAGGTGATGTGACAATTGCAGCTGGTTGGGTCAGCCTGGCTGTAGAGTTGGGGGGCTGGTGGTTGAGGGGGTGGTGAGAGTAAGGGGCTGGCTGGGGTCTGGAGGAGACAGTCTCACTCCTGGGAGGCTGCAGTCTGCTCTCCTGAGCCCAAGCTGCCCAAGTCTCCTTAGCGACTTGTCAGACCAGTACCCGCTGCATGACTCTAGGTTTCCCTTCACCTGCCCACCCCGTCATGGGCCATCTTTTAGCCTTTGTCAGGAGCTGGCGGGTGCAGCTCATAACAGTTTTCTCTTTTGATAATCTCCTAAACACCTTTCTCGAGGTTTCAATTCAGCTGTTCAGCTATAGCAGCGGTACTATAGTCAGGGGAGCTGCATGCCTGTGGTGCACCGAAAACATAATTACTAATCATAATTAGTTAATGGATTAAGCACTTATGCTGAGCACTTTGTATGACTTCTCATTTAAAACTCATTATAACCCTGTGAGATTATCATCTTAACACTCATTTAGAGACAGGGAAACTAAAGCACAGGGAAATGAAGTTACTTGCCCAAGGTCATTTAGCTAGTCCACGGTGCAGCTTCGATTTGATCCTG
The DNA here is from genome assembly GCA_006410675.1 of Oreotragus oreotragus. Classification (NCBI taxonomy): domain Eukaryota; kingdom Metazoa; phylum Chordata; class Mammalia; order Artiodactyla; family Bovidae; genus Oreotragus; species Oreotragus oreotragus. Next base: position 388,532 of record SJYX01017873.1, read on the forward strand.
GCCCGACTGATTTCAAGGTCACATTCATCACCAATGTGCTCAGCTCCCAGTGCTTCACCTGCCAAGGCCTCCTGGGTTCCTGACGCAGGGACATCAGTGACCCTGGGCGAGGCTGCCTGACGCTCTGTGATGGGATGAGGGAAACCCAAGATGGGCCCCACAGCGGGCTTCCTGGAACAGAGTCTTTCTGTCCTTTCAGCAGGAGACCCACCCCTTCTATGACCTCCAGGTCAAGGTGCTGAGGGCCAAAAATATCCAGGGCACAGACCTGCGTGAGTGACCCCTAATGCCACGCTTTCTCCCTTCCTGTCCCTGGGACCTCCCCAGAGCTCAACAGGGCCCGGTCAGAAGTACACATGTGTATTTAGAGTCTAGTGGATGGAGGTCTGTCTGGTGAGGGAGCCCAAGGGGCAGGCAGGCAGGAGCTGAGAGGAGGGGAATGTGCAGACCACTGACTCCTCTCTGAGTCTGGCACGTGGAACAGAGCCAGCCTGGGTGAGCGTGTGAGGCCCGCTGCTGCCAGACGTCACTGTCTGCTCTCCAGGTGTTTCCCTTGCAAGGCTCACACTGGGCGGGAGCTTGGAGCTCGTTGCTTCTGTGGATCAGGCCCTTCCTGGGAATTACCCCATGGGCTGTGCTGTCACATAATCTCTTCGACTGGTCACCACAGAATCTCCATCCTGTTGAATGGGAGGAGTCTCCCTGGTGGAGATGGACTCAAAGTCGAAGACGTGGTCTCTCGCCTTCTCCCCACCCCAGCCTGCTCCATGGGCAGCCTCCCCTCCCCTCTCTGCCCTTGCTACCCAGCCCCAGCTTCCTCCAGGCACCCTTCCCAGCCATAGGCTAGAGGCTGAGGACCCCTGCGCATCCTACCTACAGTGTCCAAAGCTGACTGCTATGTGCAACTGTGGCTGCCCTCAGCATCCCCCAGCCCCGCCCGGACCAGGATGGTGGCCAACTGCAGTGACCCCGAGTGGAACGAGACCTTCCACTACCGGCTCCATGGTGCCGTGAAGGTGAGGGCTGGGCTGCGGAGGGGGAGGTCTCCTCCCAGATGCTTGCCCTCTGCCCGGTCTCAGGTCCCCCCTTTCGACGCTGTCTCCAGAATGTCCTGGAGCTCACCCTCTATGACAAGGACATCCTGGACAATGACCAGCTCGCCCTGCTGCTGTTTGATATGAGGAGTCTCAAGCCAGGCCAACCACACAGACACACCTTCCCCCTCAGCCAGCAGGTGAGCCACCCCACCTGGGCAGTAGGCTCAGCCCAAGGAGAGGAGGCGCTGGGCACTGGGGTCTCCAGGTCAGCATGGGCCAGGCCTCCAAGGCAAACCTCCTCCCTCCTGCAGCCCTGGAAGGAGTGCAAGCACTCCTTCCCTGAGTGAAGCTGGCACGTGGGCTCCTCGAGGGCACGGACTCTGTGTGTCTCTGTCATTCATTAATCCTCAGTGTCTAGAACATACCTGCCCACAGCCTTGAATGGATGGTGGTGGTGCCACTACCCTGTCCTGGGCCCCTGAGCAGCCACAGCAGCGGTCTCCCTTCTAGTCCCCGAGCAGAGTAGGAGCGGGGGTCGGGGAGGTCCTGAAACTCTAGGAGTACTTTAAACACTGGTGCTCCCGTGTGCCTTCCACGTAGGAGTCCCACGAGCTGCAGGTGGAATTTGTTTTGGAGAAGAGGTGAGTTCCGGTGGAGCCCATACCCTCCTGTTTACGCTGAGACCCTCCCAGCTCCCAATCACTAGGTCCTGAACTGACCTGGCCTGAGAGGGGAGGTCCTGATCCTGACACCCACCCCTACGCCCCCCCAACCTGCCCTGCTCCCCAGGTTCTTCAACTGCTTTGGTTACGTTGTTATAATCACAGCCATCTTGAGGGATTCATGTGTCCCTTGCAGCCAGGTGCCCGCACCTGAAGTCATCACTAATGGAGTCCTGGTGGTGAGTAGGGGAGACCAGTTGGGGGATCTTCAGGGCTGGCGGTGGGGGGGCTTTGAGGAGTCCACAACTGAGCCCACTTGCCTGAAGGGCACTCAAGGGGAGACATGCGGGGGAAAGCATCTCCAGGGACAAGGGGGCACCTTGCCTCCACCTGAGGGAATAGCCCAGAAGCCAGCCTTCCCTCCTGGGCACAGCACTCTGCTCACTCAGGCCCCTGGCTTCTGAGACTGCCAAGGAGCCCCTGGCCGGGGCCCCTCCTCTCCTCCTGCTTTCCTTCCAGGGGCCACTGCCTCTGAGTCCTGGGAAGGGGCTGTGACAGAAGACCCCTGCTCATGAGGCACAGGCCCTGGGAAGGATGTCAGCTCAACCTTTCCCCAGAGAGCCCTCCCTTCCTCTCTCCTGGTTCAGGCCCTGTTCAGGGCCCCATGGATGCTCTGGCTCCCACAGCCCTCTGCTTTCCTCAGGCTCAGCCATGTTTGAGGATCCAGGGCATCCTCGGGGGCGATAGGACAGCCCCACATCTAGAGCACGGTGAGTCTGGCCATGGGCCGGGATCTTGCCTTCTCTCCTGGGAGGTTGGAGGCTGCTGCTTTCAAGAAGTTGGGTCTTAGGCAGAAAATCCTTAATCTTTCATCGCTTAAAGCTCACCAAGGATGAAATGGATTGCCTCTGAAAGTAGTGAATCTCTGGAAATATTCAAGCACAGCGGCTATATCAGTTCAACTACTGATGTACAAAAAATACCCACAAAATCTCAGTGGCAGACACATCTGGAGGTCAGCTGGGCAGGGCTGGTCTAGGCTGGGCTTGGTGGGGTGACCTGGCTCAGCTCCCACGTCCCTCGTCTACCTTCTGTGACCAGTGGACAAGGCCGAGCATGTCCTGAAGACATCTGCAGAGGTGCAAGAGAGCAAGTCCAGATGGGCAAGAGCTTTTCGAGTCTTTGGTTACAGCACAGCCGCTCACCAGCATTTTGTTAGCCAAAACAAGCACAAGGCTGACTCTAAGCTGGAGGGCGAGGAATACAGAGGCTTCTTTAGTGGGAGGAACTGAGGTCACGTGGCAAAGAGTGAGACCTCCAGCAGTGAAGAACGGGGGCCATTGCGGTCTGTCACAGAAGGCAGGCACTCAGGAGGGGGCCCAGGTGTGGGAGGGGAGCGGAGGCTGTGTGGCAGCTAAGGTCAGTCCCACACTGGGAGTCTGGGCCTCCGGGCCAAGTGCCGCCCAGGTAACATCGGGCACTTTCTGAGTCCGGCACTGGGCTAAGCATTTTATAGTGTTTTATTTTTGAATCCTCAGAACAACCTTGTAAAATAGGTACAGTCATGACTCTCTTTTAATTCATGAGACAGAGGCTCAAAGAAGCTTGCTTAAAGTCACACAGTCAATAAGTGATGGAGCAGACCCGGGCCCAGGACCTGTTCGCTACCCCCGCCACAGCTTTTATTGTTTCTTTCTGTGAATAGTCCATATTAGTCTCAGCCTGAAAGCTGTGGTGTGAATAGAAGTATCACTTCTTTTTAAATTTCCTTCCACCCCTGCTCATGTCAAGTCTCAGGTCTCATTTGGTACCAAAGAAGGCATATAGGGGAAGGGATTCCATGTGGACCTCTGCTCCTGAGTGTTTGGATCTGGGGCTCTTTTATGGGTCTGTCTAGTCCCCTCTTCGTGGGTGTCATCTGTAGCTCTTTCTGTCTGGGGTCTTGCTTGCTCTCCAGAAAGCTGTGGAGTCAAGGGCAGGTCCCTGTTGCTCCTGGGCCCCCAGGCCTCTCCCTGCCTCCTCCCAGGCTGGCCTCACCCAGGCAGGGCCAGCTCTCCTCTGCTTCCCCAATCCTGTCCTCTTTGTGCCATGAACCCACGTCCTCCTTCTACCTCCCCTGCAAACCCTCTGTGTTCTCACAAGGTCTTATGCTTCGGAAACAACGTGCAGCTAATTTGCTTTCTCTCTGGCCACGAATCTGCCCCAAGGCACTCAGCACAGGGCTTGAATAGGGCAACAGAAGGGAAAGTACCTGATCATTATAATATGAGGAGAAGGCAATGGCAACCCACTCCAGTATTCTTGCCTGGAGAATCCCAGGGACTGCGAAGCCTGGTGGGCTGCCGTCTATGGGGTGGCACAGAGTCAGATACGACTGAAGCGACTTAGCAGCAGCAGCGTTATAATATGATCCTATATATATATTTTAAAGATATATGTTTTATACCAGACTACCAAGGTGGCACTGCTGGTAAAGAACTCACCTGCCAATGCAGGACACGTAAGAGACCTGGGTTCAATCCCTGGGTCAGGAAGATTCCTCGAAGGAGGAATTGGCAACCCACTCCAGTATTCTTTCCTGGAGAATTCCGTGGAGAGAGGAGTCTGGCGGGCTATAGTCCATGAGGGTGCAAAAGAGTCACACACAACTGAAGTAACTTAGCATGCACTCATGTTATACAATAATGTCAAAATCATCAGCCCCATAAGCCCTGAGCAGGAGCTCTTCACTCAACAACAGCTCCCAGTTCTGACCAGGGCATGTTATAGGACCCTGAGTGCCTTTTGTGATACCTTGTCTGTGGGACACGGTGTCAGAGAGTGAGCCGGGTGACAAGCTGACATTTCCAAGGGGGGAAGAAAAGAGTTGCTGCAGGGGTGCCACCATCATGAGCCACACACACCCCACCCTCACCCCCTCGCCTGGCACTCACCTGGGCCCTCTGCTCTCAGGCCCTAGGAAGATTCAGCTGGCAGTGCCTGGAGCCTACGAGAAGCCCCAGCTCTTGCCCTTGCAACCTCCCACGGAGACGGGCGTCCCAGCCATGTTCACCTTCCACGTGAATCCAGTACTCAGCTCCAGGCTGGAGGTGGGCCTAGCAGAGAAGCTCATGGTCCAGGTGAGTGATGTGGCCTGGGAAGGAGCGAATGACAAAATCAGTCCAGCCTGGCTGAGGCCCCTTTCCCTCCACTCTGAGTGTTTTCTTCTCTGCAGGGTGACCCGAGGGCCAAGGAGGAGGCCCAGACCAACAAGCCTGGCATCCTGCTCTCATCTTTGGCCCTAGGCCAGGAGCAGCAGTGTGTCGTGGGCCTGGGGGAGGTAAGACCCTGTCCAGGTGCCTGAGGGATCCCTGCCTGCTCTGTCACCACCAAAAAGGGTCAGGGGGAGGAGGTCAAGAGAAAGCCAGCCTGGGGCTCAGTCATAGTGTCCACATCCGGGCCCCAGTTACCAGAGCAACCAGTGCTGTGAGTCCCACTCAGTGCTCCGGTGATGGGCTGTTGTCTCTTCCAGGGCCAGGAGGTGGCCATGAGTGTGAAGGCAGAGATGAGGTGAGGCAGTGGGGGGCTATTCTGCTGACTCAGCTCAGCTGGGGGTTGGGGGTGTCTGGTTCCCGTGGGGTCTTCCTGAGGGGTTCCCTGGAGTGTGCATCTGTCTGCTCCTGTGAAAATGGGTTTGCTGGAGGCTCTCCTCCACTGAACTGTCACCCAATACCCCACCCCCGACCTCATCCGAGGCAGCTCTGGGGCCCTTGACCTGCGTCTTGGCTTCGACCTCTGTGATGGGGAGAAGGAGTTTCTGGAGAAGAGGAAGCGGCTCGTGTCCAAGGCCCTTCAGCAGGCTTTGGGGTTGAGCCACGCTCCCGACAGTAGCCAGGTATGGAATGGAGGAGCTGGGCCCCAGAACGGCTGGGACCAATTCCAATTGCTTCCTTGAGAGGACTGACTGTGTGGCTAGGAGGTGACAGGAAGCATTGAGGGAGCGGGGGACCAGCGGAGGAAGGCAGCCAGCCTGTTTGCCTGAGCTGACGGGCATGCTCGAGAGAGTCGGGACCCCATACATAATGGGGGCTGAGCAGCCTCAGCTGAGAGCTATTAGTCTGCTCTGGCTGCTATAATAGAATATCCCAGACTGGTGGCTCAAAAAATGGACATTTATTATCTAGCCTGGAGGCTGGAAGTTCCAGATCAAGGAGCCTTCAGGGCTGGCATCTGATGAGGCTGCTCTTGCTGACTGTAGACAGCCACCTTCTGGCTCACATAGCCTTTCCCTTGTGCCTGTGCAAGGGTTTGGGGGAGTCTCTTTCTCTTCCTCTTCTTACAAGGACACCAGTCTATGGGATGAAGGTCCCACCCCTATCACCTCACATAATCTATATTTCCTCCTTATTGGGCCTCCTGCCCGTCTCCGCAGGAGGCTGCAGGGGCAAGGACACGACGCAGTCTATGCAGTAGACCAAGAGATTTGGAAGTGGAGGCTCCGTGGGAGCCTGTGTCTGGGAGGCAGGGGGAAAGGCAGTGCTGAGGGGGAGACCTGGGAAAATCAGGAACGAGCAGTGGCTTCCTCCTGTGCCCGGCGCTGACAAGCTAAGCAAGCCTAGACTTCTGGTTTCGTAATGCCTGCCCTGCACCTGGTCTCCATTCTGTGGGCAGAGGGTAGAAAGCGCACAGGCCTGCCAACAGGCCCTCTGCCTCCTCTAGCGCTCTGAAGGCACAGTGACCTTGTTGGGATGTGGCCACAGAGCATTTCTTTCAAGACAGGAGAAGAAAGGAAAAACAGGGAAAGGAACCAGAAGCCTGGGGTGGAATGAACCAGACCTTCCTGGAAGATTTGAGGAGCCAAAAGTTTCTAGTGTTATCCCACCAGGCCCCTCTGATCCTAAAAAGACATTTGGGCACCTCTTGTGTCTGGGGCAGGTCCAAGCCACAGGCTGGCCTTTGTCACTTCAGTTCTTGTTCTCAGCTGGGGGCAACTTCATGTCCCACCCATCTAGGGGACATTTGTCACCACCCCTGGGGGAGGGGAGGGGGATGCTACCGGCGTCTGCTGGGTAACAGCCAGAAATGTTGCTCAACGTCCTATAACACACAGAATAAGTTCCTTACAACAAAGAATGATCTGGTCCAAAATCACCAAGAGTGCCAAGATTGGGAAACCTTGATTTTGCTGTTTTGAGCAAATCCAATATCCTCCCAGGTACATACTTTCCTGGTATAATGTTAAGAGCCATCTCTGAGGCTCTACTGCGTTAGTTTGATAGCCTAGTACTTACTATTGGTATGATTGTGGACACAGTATCGAAACATCCTGAGCCTCAGTTTCCTCATCTGTAAAGTGGGGATGCCGTCGGGTTGCTTTGAAGATTCGGTGAGATAACACAGGACTTTTAGACCAGTGTCAGATATGCTGAGCAGTAACAGATGAGCAATAGTGGGAGCAGAGGGTATCATGACTGTCGTTGTGCCCAGGTGCCGGTGGTGGCCGTGCTGGGTTCAGGAGGTGGAAGCCGAGCCATGTCGTCTCTGTATGGCAGCCTGGCTGGGCTACAGGAGCTCGGCCTCTTGGACACTGTGACCTACCTGAGCGGGGTCTCTGGGTCCACCTGGTAAGTGAGGTAGGGGCAGGACAAAATAAAGGAGAGCTCTGAAGGGGCAGGGGTGTGACCTGGTGATCTGGTGAGGGGGAGCAGAAAGGGACAGGGTCCACAGGGCCCTCTGAGTGGGTGGAGCAGGTCAGTGCAAGGGATGGGGGAGGAGGGTGACTCACAGACAGCTGCATCTCTCTGTCCCCTTGCCCTGCCTCCCTGTTCCTAATTCCCTCCATACCCAGGTGCATCTCCACACTCTACAAGGACCCAGCCTGGTCCCAGGTGGCCTTGCAGGGCCCTATTGAGCGTGCCCAGGCTCGGGTGTGCAGCAGTAAGATGGGGGCAATGTCCACGGAGCGCCTGCATTACTACGCCCAGGAACTGGGAATCCGGGAAAGCAGCGGCCACAGCACTTCCCTCATTGACCTCTGGGGCCTTCTCATTGAATATTTCCTCTACCAGGAGGTAAGAGATGAGTAGGTAAGAAATAAACGTGGCTCCTGTCCACCTTACCCCATCAACGCTTAGTTCCACTAAAGCTTTCCAAAAACTTAGTGCCTAGGCCTCACTTCCAGAGATGCTGGTTTTGGTTGGTGAGTTGTGAAGTCCTAATGCATATCTGCTTTGAAAGTGTCCCAAGTGATTCCAACCTGCTGCTGAGGAAGAATGCCACTTCAGCCCACTGGCCAAACAGGCATGAAGCACATCATCTGGTGATTTCTCCTGGAACCGCAGGCCCAGCAGACACTAGGAAATGAGATGAGAGCTGAGTGAAGTTCTTAGGACCCTAGGGACCTATGGGTCCTGGCCCACTGCTGTGTGGCTGTTAGTTATGAAAGTGATATCTTGTCTCTAAGAAAAGAATACCTGTTTTCTAGTGATTTACTTTTTAAAAGAAAATAGAGTGGATTTTCAGTTGTTCCTTTAAAAATGTCGCTTGACTCCCATGGGTTCTGACATGCTTTTTTGAATGGGAAGAAAGGGGGAGGATGTTCCCAAAGGCCCTGGAACTGCACAAAGCCCACAGTGGCCTTCGCTCTGTTGCAGCCCAAGGCTTGTCCTTTCTAGAGTTGTCTCTAGATTACAGCCCTTAGCAACGGAAGTCTTAGAGGCACACCATACTGCTCAGGGTGGCACGGGGCTGTGGGAAGAGAACTCCCAAAAGGCCAAGTGGTCTCCCTTCTTTCCTGACCAGGAAAATCCTGCCAAGCTGTCTGACCAGAAGGAGGCAATCAGCCAGGGCCAGAACCCTTACCCCATCTACGCCAGCGTCAACGTCCACAGCAACGTCAGTGGGGAGGACTTTGCAGGTGCCAGGGTGTGGGGACCTAGGGAGCAGGCAGAGGCGATGGTGGGGGCGGGTGTAAGAAGCCAGGGTTCTCAGTGTACAGGTAGGGGCCTTGGAGCAGCACAGTGGGCCTGCTGCATCCTGCTCTGGACGGGGCCAAGGTTCCTGCTCAGGCACGAGGGTGGTGGGGAAGCACGGGCTCCTAGTCAGAAGCCCCTGGTGACATTCCCTTCACTTTGGCTCCCAGAGTGGTGCGAGTTCACCCCCCATGAGGTCGGCTTCCCCAAGTACGGCGCATATGTTCCCACCGAGCTCTTCGGCTCAGACTTCTTCATGGGGCGCCTGCTGCAGCTTCGGCCCGAGTCCCGGATCTGCTACCTGCAGGGTACGTCTAGCTGGGAGGGCTGAGGACAGGGCAGGCTCTGTGAAGTGGGTGGAGGCGTTGTAAGGGCCTGGGGCCTTGCCTTTCTCCCTAGGTATGTGGGGCAGCGCCTTTGCAGCCAGCCTGGATGAGATCTTCCTGAAGACCTCTGGCCGTGGCCTCAGCTTCCTAGACTGGTTCAAAGACAGTGTGAACATCACAGGTGAAAGCAGAGATTCCCCAACCAAGCCCAGCCCCAGCCCTCAATACCTCTTTCCAGCAACAGGGCCCTGGCAGAGGCCTAAGGAATGAGGAAGAAGGACTTGGATGTCCCATTCGGTTCAGAGAAGTACTGAGAAGATATCTTCTGGCTTAGGGTCTCTGGATGCCCAGAGGTCTATAAAGAGGCTGGAGGATGGGTGTGGTGGGGGGGGGGGGCCATGTCAGAAAATGGAGTGGGAGCTGTGAGTGCTCTGTGATAAGCCAATGCCTTTAAAATTCTCCATTTGACCTTCAGTTAGATCAATCTGGGGCTACTGGGCAGCTGGCTGATCCTCTGCTCACCTACCGCAAGTTTCCCCTTCAGCCCACTCCTTAAGTGGCACATGAGCTTCCTGCTACGTAGAATACCTTCCCCATCTTTCTTCCCAGGGTAACTTTTGCCCTGTTCTAAAAGTTTTGCTCAGACATCATTTTGTCAGGAGGCATCTCTGTTCCACTCCGTCCCCCCAGGTTGATCAAAGGTCTGACCGCCAGGGTCCTGTAGAACCATACGCACATCCCATGGGGTCCTGACCTCAGGGCATTGTCCCCATTATGACCTCTTTGTGTGACTCTTCCTTGGTAAGCTGTGAGCCCTGGAGGGCCAGGGCAGGGCCTGGCCACCTCTGCAAACCCATGCCCAGCACAGTGGCCAGCATACATGTGATAATTGCTCAGCATGGTGAAATTCTAACTGGAAGTTGCATATGCAGCTTCAAGGGTAGGTGGTATTTAATACATGCTGTGTTATAGGCAACTTTCAAAATGTGGGGACCATGAGTCATTTAAGTTTGGGAAGCAGGGGTCAGAGGCCTGGGAGTTGGGGTTGGGGGAGAGGAGGGGTATGGGAGATGAAGCGGGCTTCTATGAAGCACAAGGACCACTGGGCAAAGGAGGGCACCACTTCTGACTGCATTTCACCCTCCCTCATCCACCTAGATGACGGCCAAGAGCTCCAGCGTCACGAACCAGGGCGGCTGAGAACCAGGCTTTTCACCCCTCAGGGACCCTTCTATCAGGCTCTGCTGGACATATGCACCTCCCGGTTGACCTCAGCCGAGAGCTCCAACTTCACCCGGGGCCTCTACCTGCACGAGGACTATGTGTCTGGCAGGGAGTTTGTGGCCTGGAAAGGTGGGCGCTGCTCTGGGCAGGGTCCCACCTACTGCCTGTGCCTGTGGCTCTCTGAGGCCAGTTCTGCCTTTTGACCATGATGGGGGTGAGGGTGGAGCTCCGGCTGCCCTGGGGGGCTGGCAGGAGAAGGACTGTGATGACTGTGCTGGGAGGCAGGGCTGGGAGCTGAGCTGAGAGCTCTCGACAGGGAGGGGTGAGGAGAAGAGGGGAGCTGCAAAGCGCAAGCATTTGTCTTTCTGCAGATCTGCATCCAGACGCCTTCCCCAACCAGCTCACTCCCATGAGGGACTGTCTATACTTGGTGGACGGAGGCTTTGCCATCAACTCCCCATTCCCGCTGAGCCTGCAGCCACAAAGAGCTGTGGACCTCATTCTGTCCTTCGACTATTCCCTGGATGCCCCTTTTGAGGTAAAGTGCAGGGTAGGTGGGGCATGGGTCTTTGCTACAGCATCCTGGCTGGGCACTGAGGGATCACCCTTTAAGCAGCGCCTGGGTTCTGAGCTGTGGGTGAGCACCTTTGTGAACAGTTAGCAGTTCTGGTCTCCCCATCTGGAAGGTGATGGGGAGAGTGAGAGTCAGGAGAGATGGCCAAAGCGAGTCCTCAGGAGCCTCTATCAGGGTGAAGAGGAGACTGCTGTGCTGGCCCATGCTGTCTCTGATGGGTTCCTTGCTCCTGCCTGGGCCTGGGTCTAGGTCTGCTGTCCCTTGGTTACAGTGGTAACCACAGAGCCAGCCGGGCCCCCAGGAGTCTCGGTCAGCAGCTCCCTCCAGCCGTGTGGGGTTGTGGAGGTGGGATCTGTTTGTGTTGCCTGAAGTCACTTGGCTGGTGGGGGGCAGAGCTGGCGTTGAATCCTGGGCCTGTGTGAGTCCAGGGGGGCCCCAGGTAGGGTCAGAAATGCACAAGTCAGCATCCCTCCTCAGGTCTTACAGATGACAGAGAAGTACTGCCTGGACCGAGGCATCTCCTTCCCCAGGATTGAGGTGTCCCCGGAGGATATGAAGGAACCCCACGAGTGCTACCTGTTTGCCAAGGCTGAGGACCCAAGCTCACCCATCATACTGCACTTCCCCCTGGTCAACCGTTCCTTCCGCACACACCTGGCCCCAGGTGAGGGGAGCCTGGGGTCTGGGTCTGGTCCACAGAGCCCTGGGCTGGTGAGGGGGTTGCTGTCCCCAGGATGATGTATGAAAGCCTTCCTCTTGGAGGCGTCGAGCTGGCCTCTGCTTCCTGGACTCAGCATGCACATTGGCCCGGCTCCTCCCAGTGGATGAGAGAGCTGAGATGGGGCCCCCAGCAGAACCCATGGAACCAGCTGGATGTCCTGAGGAGGTGGGCTTTTGGCCTGGCAACTCCTAGCCACAGAGTACCCTAGCCCGGCCTCTCTCCATGTTCCCTCGCAGGTGTGGAGCGAAAAACGGCTGAGGAGAGGGCTGGTGGGGACTTTGTCATCAACGGGCCAGACACTCCGTATGGCATGATGAACTTCACCTACGAGCCCCAGGAGTTTGAGCAGCTGGTGGCGCTGAGTCGATACAATGTCCTGAACAATGTGGAGACTGTGCGGAAGGCCCTGCAGCTGGCTCTAGACCGGCGACAGACTGGGGACAGGGCTGGGGGCTGAGCCAGGCTGGAGCTGGGGGACGGAGACAGAGGAGGGACCCGGCTCCAGACCAGGGCTCGGTAGAGGGAGGGGCAGCGGAGCCTGCCGGGCTTCTGCTTCTCATCTCTTTGGAACCTGCATTGAGGTCCCCAGGCTCTGGGCGTGTTCCTCCCGGGTGCAGCCTGGACTTTTGAGGGTCCCTTCTCCCCTGTGTTTCTGGGAGGAGGTAGTGCGTCGGAGAGGGGATGTATGGCAGACATGAACGTTTCTCATCTGACATTGGAGTGTGTGGAGGGACTCAGGCAACCATCGTGGCCCAGGGCCCACGCCGAACACAGAAGGACTTCAGAGGGACCAGGTCTTCAGACCCTCAACAGAAGGCGCTGTGAGAGCTGAGTGCAGGTTACTGACCTGAACTGACACCAGAAGCAAAGATGCGTCCATCCAATCCACACTTCCCCTAAACAGCCCCAGCCCTGCCCAGCCCTCCACGCCCCACTGCATCTGGATGCTAAAGGCATCCAGAATAAAGGGCACCACATCGTGTGCCCATCTGGGTCACTCGCCCCAGGGTCCTGCCTGTTAATCCCTCTTCACCTCTGGCTCCTCTGCCTGCCTCAGGGCTCCCGACCCTTCTGCGCTCAGCCTCCTGAAGGCTGTGGGGCGATCTCCCCTCCTGGCTGCGCTCCAGCTGGAGGTCCCCATGCTGAGTCCCCATCTCTGCTCTTTAAGCTTGGGTCACATCCTCGTATCAGGTGTACAGCTGCTACCTTGAGCAAATATCTCACCATTCCCAGAAGTTAAACGAGCATATCTGGAGGGCATAGCCATTTATTGGGGCAGAGCAAACACGAAGCTGCGTATGTGTGTGTTCCCAGTGGCTCTGGCCTGTGAGCGCCCGTCAGCTGCCAGGGACGGGCAGGGGTAGGGAGAGCCTAGCTGGGGACTCAGAGCCTGGGTTCCCACCTTTTTCACAGGTGTGTCCTGCCATCCGCGCCATCTACTTCCCTCTCCCTCTGCGTATCATTTCTTCTGACCCACAAGGGACCCTCCAAACATCCGAAGCCTCTCCAGCATTGGCAGAGTTCCGGTCTGTGGAGAGGAGATCCACAATGACTGGGCTTGGTGTGGGGGTCTTCAGGCCCTCTCCCCCTGGCCAGGGCCTCTCCGGCCTCTTTCTCCTCCCACTACCCCACCCAGCGCTGAGCTGCCTGGGGCCCTTCCGTGGCCCAGCTGCCATACAGTAAGTCCCCGACACACAAACTTTCAAGTTATGAACTTTCAAAGATGTGAATGTGTGTTCCATCAGCATCAGGCCCGAGTGAAACTGCAGCTTGCCTTCCATCTCCTGGTGCTGACCATCCTTCTGCTCAACTATCTCCCACCTCCTTTTCCTCATCCAGTTGGTAACTCTTTTTGCTTGTTCACTCAATGCCCACCCCTGTATGCCAGCTTTTGTCATGTACTTTTTAAGATACCGTACTGTACGATTAAAAAGGTTTTCTTTATGTTTGTTTATTATGCATTATTTGTGTGAAAAGTTTTATAAACCCATTATAGTACAGTATTATATAGCCAATTGTGTTAGGTGGATATCTTGGGCTGTTGGATTTAACATACAAATTGGACTTACAGACATGCTCTTGGAGTGGAACTTGTTTGTACGTTGGGGACTTACTGTACTGACTGCTCATTGAACAATCCCCTGCTGCCAGGACTGCTCACTTGAGCTATTGCCTCTGCCTAGATCTGTCTCTCTCTCCCCTTCTTTCTCTCCCTCAATCACATGTGCACATATAGGCATGCTGTCCAGGGCCCAAGTCACTATTCCTCTTTTAATCAGGGAACCTATGTGACCAAGCCTCACCTGTCCTCACTCTGGGAAGAAGACCCTAATTGTGGTTTCCAACTGGGAGGAAGGTGTCTAGATCCCAGTGGGTGGCCCTAGCCTGGCCTGGGATCTGAGCCTCTAGCTGGATAGGAACTAGGAGGGCTGAGGGAGGTGGACCTCAAAAGGGCCAGTGCTTTTTGCTGGTATGGGGTGGGGCAGCTTAAGTCTCTCCTGCCTCCTCCCCAGGGCCCATTGCTCCTCAGATAGGCCATCTGATTAGCTGGTGTTTGCATATCTTTAATGACTTTCTCCTTTGATCTCCTATCTTCGTTTTGGTTTTATCTTTCTTTTTGTTGGAGTACAAAATTGAATAGTTCTATACGGAAGAGTTATCTTTCACTGTCCTATCTTTTTGCCATTTCATACTGTTCGTGGGGTTCTCAAAGCAAAAATACTGAAGTGGTTTGTCATTTCTTTCTCCAACGGCCACATTTTGTCAGATCTCTCCATTATGACCCGTCTGTCCTGGGTGGCCCTACACGGCATAGCTCACAGTTTCACTGAATTAGACAAGGCTGTGGTCCATGTGATCAGATTGGTTAGTTTTCTGTGAATGTGGTTTTCAGTCTGTCTGCCCTTTGATGGAGAAGGATAAAAGGCTTATGGAAGCTTCTGGATGAAACCGGGTCTTGTTCTGACTGGTTCCAAATCGGGAAAGGAGTACATCAAGGCTGTATATTGTCCCTCTGCTTATTTAACTTCTATGCAGTGTACATCATGAGAAATGCTGGACTGGATGAAGCACAAGCTAGAATAAAGATTGCGAGGAGAAATATCAGTAACCTCAGATATGCAGATGACACCACCCTTATGGCAGAAAGCGAAGAAGAACTGAAAAGGCTCTTGATGACAGTGAAAGAGGAGAGTGAAAAAGTTGGCTTAAAGCTCAACATTCAGAAAACGAAGATCATGGCATCTGGTCCCATCATTTCATGGCAAATAACTGGGGAAACTGTGGAAACAGTGACAGACTTTATTTTGGGGGCTCCAAAATCACTGCAGATGGTGACTGCAGACATGAAATTGAAAGATGCTTGCTGCTTGGAAGAAAAGCTATGAACAACCTAGATAGCTTATTAAAAAGCACAGAAATTACTTTGCCAACAAAGGTCCATCTAGTCAAAGTTATGGTATTTCCAGTGGTCATGTATGGACGTGAGAGTTGGACTATAAAGAAAGCTGAGTGCTGAAGAATTGATACTTTTGAACTGTGGTGTTGGAGAAGACTCTTGAGAGTCCCTTGGACTGCAAGGATATCCAACCAGTTCATCCTAAAGGAAATCAGCCCTGAATATTCATTGGAAGGACTGATGTTGAAGCTGAAATTCCAATACTTTGGCCACCTGATGCAAAGAACTGACTCATTTGAAAAGACTCTGATGCTGGGAAAGATTGAAGGTGGGAAGAGAAAGGGATGACAGAGGATGAGATGGTTAGATGGCATCATCGACTCAATGGACATGAGTCTAGGTAAACTCCAGGAGTGTTGATGGACTGGGAGGCCTGGCGTGCTGCAGTCCATGGGGTTGCAAAGAGTTGGACATGACTGAGTGACTTAACTGAACTGAACTGATAGTGGAGGATCTGTGGAATATAAATCTTCTGAGTCCTGATATGTCTAGACTTGGATTTTCTTGCCCTGATTTATAACAGTCTAGAGGAGGGAAGAATTCTTGGTTCAGACTAACATTTACTCAGATTTTTATTTTCCTTGTGTTTGGTATTGCTGCTGGGCAGCCTAATGTCAGATGCATTCTCATCCCATTGTAGGTAATTCATCTTTACCTAACTTTTAGGGTTTTCTCTTTGTCTTTGATTTTCAAAAGTTTCACTATGATTTTTCTAAAGTTACAACTTGAAAAAATGAGTAAGCTCTTTCAATTTTGAGATTCATGTCTTTTTGAAGCTCTAAGAAATTATCTACCGATTTTATCAAAACACTACTCCTCTTCACTGTCTCTTTCTGGATTCCTATTAAATGGATACTGAAATGTATGAATGGATCCTCTGTATCCCTAAACTTCTTTTTATATATTATATTTTTTCATATTTTTCACATATATTTTGTGTGGCATTCTGGAACTTTTCTTTGCATGATTTTTTGGTTCATAAATACATTCTCCACTTGTGGGCAGTCTGCTCCTCTATCCATCTTCTGGGGGATGGGTTTAACTTTTGACTGTCACATTTCCCTGCTTAAATTCCCAAGTAAGATCTTACGAAACTACCCGTTTTCATTGCTTGGAAATGGTTGACCACTTACCTCAGATGGTGTTAATATGTACATTTGATGGAAATTTTCTGATTGTTATGTGAACAGTTTCCTTGGGGCAGATTCTCTGTTGCCTACCCTTCATGGGCTTTGCCTTCTTTATATATTTGGTAATTCTTGGTTGTCATTTCATCGCTAAGAGGGTTATACCCAAGCTCCCAGCGGTGATGGCTCCTGGTCGGGTCACTGGCCATGCAATGGCAATGGTGGCCTTCGGGTGGCAGTGTGGGACTCAGGGAGGAGGTGCAAAGGACGCAGTTCTAGAGACCGACCCGCAGAGCCTTGAAGAGACGTTATGAATTTATTAACATATGTTTGTATCTGATGGGTTTGGTGTTGCAAGGGGCATGTAAAATATTACAAAGGAGAATTCCAGTTTCAAGATGAAAGACAGAGGACAGGCTGAGATCACTCCCCAGCATTTAAAAAAAATTATCAATTTTCAGTTACCCAGTAAATTTTCTGAATTTGTTTTTTAAGAAAAATTTAGGTTAAATCAGAAATTGTACATCCTAGATAATAAAAAGTTAGATGTTCTATTTTCAGGGAAGCAATGGAGATGTTGACATAGAGAATAGACTTGTGGGCACAGTGTGGGAAGGAAAGGGAGAGACGAATCAAGAGAGAGCAGCACTGAAACTTACGTGTAGACTACCACGAGTAAAACAGACGGGCGGTGGGAATTTGCTGCATGATGCAGGGGGCGCGAGCCAGTGCTCTGTTACAACCTAGAGGGGTGGGATGCGGGAGACGGGAGGGAGGTTCAAGAGGGGGACATGTGTACACTTAAAGCTGATTCACTTTGCTGTACGGCAGAAATCAGCACATTGTAAAGCAATTATCCTCCAATTAAAAATAAATAAACATTTTAAAGTTAAGTATTATTGTTGCATAAAGTTCTATTCTATGAATAATACCTAAGTTTCTTTTTTGGTCTCCAGGGTACTTTTTAGTCCCCCAATGCACCATCAATCTGAGGTGACTTCCATTCACTTCCATAGGACCAGTCAATTCTGACACACAAAAGGGGTAAAGAAACTCTTGGTCTGAGAGCTGCCAGCCTCACTAAGGTTCTCAAGGGCCATATACAAGGAGCCATGAGGGTGAAATGAGACAAGGTGGGTGATATGCTGAGCACAGCAGCTGGTAGGCTGTCTGCTCTCAGCACTGGCTGGTTGGTCTTTTCTAAGAGGTGCTAAGCAAAAACAAGACCAGGAGCAAGACTGTGGCTCAGGTCATGAACTCCTTATTGCCAAATTCAGACTTAAATTGAAGAAAGTGGGGAAAACCACTGGACCATTCAGGTATGACCTAAATCATATCCCTTATGACTATACAGTGGAAGTGAGAAATAGATTTAAGGGACTAGATCTGATAGACAGAGTGCTGGATGAACTATGGACGGAGGTTCATGACATTGTACAGGAGACGGGGATCAAGACCATCCTCAAGAAAAAGAAATGCAAAAAAGCAAAATGGCTGTCTGGGGAGGCTTTACAAATAGTTGTGAAAAGAAGAGAAGCAAAAAGCAAAGAAGAAAAGGAAAGAAATAAGCATCTGAATGCAGAGTTCCAAACAATAGCAAGAAGAGATAAGAAAGCCTTCCTCAGCGATCAATGCAAAGAAATAGAGGAAAACAATAGAATGGGAAAGACTAGAGATCTATTCAAGAAAATTAGAGATACCAAGGGAATATTTCTTGCAAATATGGGTTCAATAAAGGACAGAAATGGTATGGACCTAACAGAAGCAGAAGATATTAAG
>SJYX01017874.1:0-16583 GCA_006410675.1 Oreotragus oreotragus
TGATGGTTTCTTTGAAATTAATGTGGCTGGTGTCCCCAGTTTAAACAGAGGATAATGCACCGATGTGGGTAAACTGAGCAGGTGAACTGCTTTACTCCTACTGGTGACCTTTGTTTGCAGCCTCTGGTCACAGGTAAAGTGTGTTGCACAGCAATGGAAACAGTTGCCACTGGCAATTAGGCACATCTTGTGTACTGGGTCCTCGACCCATCCTCATTCAGCCCTGGAATGGTACTAGCTCAACTCCCCTGTAAATGAAGTAAAGATGGCCACCTCATGGCCTGGCCTCAGCTCAGGATGTGTTCAAAGAAGCAGCAGTTAAGTAGAAAAAAATGAATTGGAGGCAGTCCAAAGCTTCACTGCAGTCTCCAGAGAAAACACGAAAGGGGAAGTGCATTCTTAGCACAAAGCCAAAGTCTTAAAGTTTTTCTTTCCTGTCTCTGCTGTTCTCAGTATCTATTTCCAGCGAAGCAACTGCTCCAGCAGCCGTGTGCTCTGTTCCCCAGCCTCCCTTAGCAAACTCTCCAACTGGCTCTTCCCTCCCTCCCCTCCCTCACCTCTGGCATCCACTCATCCATCCTCTGCCATCTCTCTCTCTCCTTGTCACAGTCCTAATATCGGCTCCATTTGTCCAGAGATTTCTCATCACTAGATGACCCCAGCTGGCATAATAATGGAGGGGCAAGAGCCAAGCAAGCTATGCCAGAAGTTTTCTTAGAAGGGAATTATTTGAAGGCTCTATGGGCAAAGAAGCTTTGAATACTCATGCATTTATATTTTTAATTCCCTGTCACATCCATTTTACAGATTCAAAACCTGAGACATCATCATCATAATAGTCACTACTCCTATTGTTATAATAATAAAATTATTGTTAGCCAGACACTGTCCAATGTTGTACAGATAATGTTCAATTTCACAATGACCATATTTAGTAGGTACTATTATATCCCTTTCACAAATGATAGGCTCAGGACGTAAAGCTAGTAAGCTGCAGGTTGGAATTCAAACTGAGGTATGTCTCACTCTAGAGACCAAGCTTTTAACCACAGTGTCCTCTGCCTTTCAGGTTTTAGTTCTGCAGTTGTGAAGTGAGTTGCCGGTGCAGTCGGAATAGAAAGAGAAGGAACAAGACAGGATTTAGCTTGTTCTAAAGGAACAAATTTACCATTTAATTCCATTACCACTCATGCTTATTAAATATAGGATGATTATTAACATATAAACAACATTTGGGGGGCATGCAATAGGTCTATAAATAAGATGCATTTATTTCCAAAGGACTAGACTAAGAAATGCAGTGACATTCTGCTTAACTTAAAATTATTTAATCAATACAATACAATTACTTTTCAAATAATCTTTGAAAGTTCCAAGGAGTCTTGAAACATTTAATTGCTATTTGATCAGATAGCAGCAGTCAAGTTACACGGATGTCAATTTTAGAGAAAACGCTCTTTGCAGATCTATTCCTCTGTCAAATTTTCCATTACAAACATTATTTTCAGAGTTTTAGGTTACAAATTAATTTCCTTTCTTTTTTGTTCACAGGGGTGGGGGTGATGTGGCTGCTGCAGGGCTCCACATCTCCTTCCTCATATAACTTAGGAGAGAGATGCCCTTCCTGAGAATGGAACAGTTCCCCCCAAAGCAGTGGGGTGCTGCTGCCAAAGTGCAGGCCCCAAGTCCAGCCCAGATTCCCCTCAATGGCTCCACGCATATAAACCAGGAGCAGCCTTGGGCCAAGATGTGAGCCGGAAGTTTGCCTGGATCCCACTTACATCCACTACACCTATTCTGAGGAACCCACGAAGTGAAGGCAATGGATAAGAATGGAACGAATACCCAGAGAAACCCAAAGTCAAAAAGACTCATGCACTTTGCACCCTAATCTTCACTGCAGCGCTATTTACGATAGTCAGGACATGGAAGCAACTGAAATGTGCTTCCAGAGAGGAACAGATAAAGATGTGGTACATATATACAATGGAATATTACTCCACCATAAAAAGGAATGAAATTCAGTCATTTGTAGAGACATGGATGGACCTAGTGTCTGTCATACGGAGTGAAGTAAGTCAGGAAGAGAAAAATAAGTATCGTATTTTAACACATATATGTGGAATATAGAAAAATGGCGTAGATAGTTTTATTTCCAAAGAAAAAGAGACACAGACATAGAGAACAAACATATGGATTCGAAGCGAGAAGGGGGGTAGTGAGATGAACTGGCGTATCGGGACTGGTGCATACACACGATCAATATCATGCATAAAATAGATAACTAATGAGAATCTACTGCATAGCAAAGGAACTCTACTCACTGTTCTATGACCTGAATGGGAAGGAAATCCAAAAGGGAAGCAATCTGTGTATACATGTGGCTGATGCGCTTTGCTGTACAGTAGAAACTGGGGGAACATTCCAAAGCAACTATACTCCAATAAAAAAAATTTTTTTAAGACTAGAACAAACAGTGAATATAAAAATCAGGATCCCTGGGACAGGAATCAGTGTTTTACAAGCCCTCCAGGTGATTTTTAGGAACTCTCTAGTTGGAGAAGTCCCGCTCTAACTTACTTTTAAAAAAACACATTGGGACTCAGTTCAGTGCTTCTCAAATGGTATTATGCACATCCAGCACTGATAGATCTTGATAAAATGCAGATGCTGAGTCAGTGCGGGTAGGGTAGGGCCTGAGAGTCTGTTTTTCAAAAGCATCATCTCAAAAGATGCTGATGCTGCAGATCCCAGCACCAAGAAGCCAGCCTGTGATGGGTGTCTGTCTGGTTGGGAAGGGATGGGAAGGTATCCAACAGGCCTCAGCACAATTCCTCACTCACTTCGTGCTTGCAAGCTATGTGACCTTGGCCGTGTCACTCTACCTCGGAGCCAGTTTCCTCGGCTGTGAAAGGGTATAGAAAGTAGCACACACCTTAGAGGCTGATGTTCTGATGGCAACATGCCTGGACTTAGCACACCACTGGCATGCAGAAAACACTGCAAGGTAACCCGTGGTTGCTGTGGTGTCTGAGGGAAGGAAGGGACTAATAAGTGCTCAATAGCTGTTCCCTGTTTGGTTATTATTCGTTGAAAGCTGCCATGTGGCAGGACAGGCCCTGTGCCAGGCAGCACCATACCACTTCCTCCCTCCCGACGGCTCTGTGTGCGAGGCCAGGTGTCATTTGTCCTGTTCTGCAGATTAGGAAGCTTAAGTTCAGAGAGCCTGAGGAACTCGATTCAAGTCACAAAGACAGTGAAAGGCAGAGCTAAGGCTGAATCAGGTCTTCCTGCGAAGTTTCTGTGTCCAGACTGAAGCATGGTTCTGTCCACACCCACCTGCAAGGCCTAGGTGGAGGGAAGGGTGGTGAGCTGAAAACACGTGCTTCTGGGGGTGATACTATGCAGGACTAGGTGGTAGAAGGGGTGGACAGACAGGGCAGACAGAGTGCTGAGCTGCGGAGGGACATCGGGTCCCAGAGAAGGGGTGGGGCCGGGCTTCACAAGAATGTGGACACCCAGCACTCAGGAACTTGCTTCCCTGGTGGCTCAGATGGCAAAGAATCTGCCTGCATTACAGGAGACCCAGGTTCAATCCCTGGGTCAAGAAGATCCCCTGGAGAAGGAAATGGCAACCCACTCCAGTATTCTTGCCTGGGAAGTCCCACAGACAGAGGAGCCTGAGAGCTACAGTCCATGGGGTCACAAGGAGTTAGACACGGCTGAGCAACTAACACTTCACTTCAATCAGGAATAGAGCCTCAAAGGGATGAGGGCNCCCTGGAGAAGGAAATGGCAACCCACTCCAGTATTCTTGCCTGGGAAGTCCCACAGACAGAGGAGCCTGAGAGCTACAGTCCATGGGGTCACAAGGAGTTAGACACGGCTGAGCAACTAACACTTCACTTCAATCAGGAATAGAGCCTCAAAGGGATGAGGGCTGTGTCCCTCATGCCCAGGACAGTGACGCCCCATAGCTGTGCTCCTTGAAGATGTCACAGTGACATGAATCAATTGATGGATGAATTAATATTTCAAAGGCAACAACTGATTTGGAATTGGTAGACAGGATGTGTTAGAGTGGAGAGAGATTTTCACTTCTGGACTTTTCCCCTTTAAAAGGGGAGCAGTTCAAAATAGAAGAACAACAGGAATATTTCCTTTGGAGGGCAGCCAGCACACACAATGCCTCCTTTTCTTCCCAGGGCAGGAGGCGTTGGAGGCCCAGGCCCTGGGCAGGCGTGTGCAGCCTGGAGCCTGCCCGACATACTTACCCACTTGTGCTCTGGAGTACAAAGCCCCCTGCCTGCCAAGCCCAACACAAATGCCTCCTTCACCGCAGCCCTCTGCTGGGTGCAGTGTCAGCAGCTGCTGCCTTTGAAAGTCCCCCTCCAGGGCCATAGTGAGGCTCTTGTGGTGGGGTGTCCCCACTACTGTGTAGAGACAGGAAGCAGTGATGCTTTCTCAACCATCCAGTCTGCTTGGCAGGCCACGAGGCATGGAGTTAAACAGCCCAGCAGCTTGAGAGAAGGAAAGGGAAGCTTCCTGTTCAAACAACAGCCTCTATGAATGATGTTCAATTAGCCACTGAGCAGAAACTATTCTTCAGGCCCAGGGATAGGTTCTGTGGATGCACAGATGAAGAAGCCAGGGAATAAAGATCCTTCAAGGAATTCATGGTTCAAATCAAGAGGTGAAGACCTAGACAGACACACGGTGTCACAGCAGGGGGCAAAGGCATGATGGAGGAGCACGAAAGCATCACAGTGGAGCATCTCAGCTGGGTTCTGAAGGATGAATAGAAGTTCACCAGGCAGGCTGGGAAAGCAGCCCTCTACCCCAGAGATGAAGACAGGCACAGTGGGCTTGAGGAGTGGCCAGTGCCCCGGGCCCAACGTGGAGGTGTGAGGAGCCCAGAAGGAAGAAGGCAGGAGCAGGAGGTCAGCCTTATTTTGTTAGAGAGTTGGAAACCTGCAAAGATTCTTCTGCAGGGAAGAAACCAGATGAAGGCTGGGTTTCAGATACAACTCTAGCTACAGGGATGGAGGGTGTGTGTCCCCAGAGCCTGGCCCATTAGTAGACAGTAAATATTTATAGAATGATTTCAAGAGGGAAGAGAGAGGAGCAAATCCGACGAGCGGGCTGGCCAGACTTCATGCTTTCCACTAACTGCTCCTTTTATGTATGTATTCTTTTTTCTTTTAAGAGAACAGCCGCTTTTCTTCTCCTTTATTGAACCATCACAAATGTATATAATCTGAGATTGCAGGCATAATTACATAATGTCTTATACTGCTGGCAGTTTCCTGAATGTTGGCTTGTCTTCCAGAATAGTTTTGTCAACTCCTTGACAGCTAGGACGATGTCTCTGTGCTCTCTCTGCACAGCCCACAGCATCCATCGTGTGCTGAGCACACAGTAGGCCCCCAGGAAGGAGAACCATGAAACAGATTCGTGGAGCATAAGAGTGGGACAGGCTCTTGCAATTAACTGAAGCAACTCTCTCATTTCACAGATGAGGAGCCTAAGACCTCAGAAAGGGAAACAGATAACCTCTTGGAAGATGTGTTCACATTCCTACTTCTAGGCTCTGACACGTCACNGAGTGGGACAGGCTCTTGCAATTAACTGAAGCAACTCTCTCATTTCACAGATGAGGAGCCTAAGACCTCAGAAAGGGAAACAGATAACCTCTTGGAAGATGTGTTCACATTCCTACTTCTAGGCTCTGACACGTCACAGCAGGGGACTTGGTCTCAGTGAAGGTTTCCAAGTGCTAACACTAAAGGTTAAGGCACAGACTCGGAAATAAGCCAGTGATAAGCCTGGATAACAGCAGTAGACCAACAACACGCAAACAACATAGGCACAGAAGGATGTTCTTCTAAGGATGAGTATGTATATACACAGTACATACTCAATTCTGAAAACAGCATAGCCTAGTGCTGGAACTGCTAGAGGCAGGACAGCATGAAGATCAGGAATGTGGGCTTCAGAATAAAGCAGGCTTGAGTTCGATTCCCAGCTCTGCCACTTACCAGCATGCGTTCACCAAATTCCCTAAACTCTGCCAGTCCCAGGGTCCACAAACAGAAAATAGAAAAACAAAAACAAAAGCAAACACCCACAACTTCCTCCTTACAGGGCTGTACAGATGAATTGGAATGAAGTATATATAGCAAATGCTTGGGCTTCCCAGGTGGCGTGAGTGGTAAAGAACCTACCTGTCAATGAAAAAGACGCTGGTTCAATCCCTGGGTCAGGAAGACCCCCTTGAGAAGGAAATGGCTACCTCACTCCACTATTCTTGCCTGGAGAATCCCATGGACAGAGGAGCCTGGCGGGCTCAGTCCATGGGGTTGTGAAGAGTCTACACGACTGAAGTGATTTAACCATTTGTTAATGGTCCATTTGTTAACCCCCAAATGGACCATTTGTCCTCAGGAACGAATGTGTCTGCCTAGTGTGTTCACCCAAAGAGAAGGGTTATTCCTGCAAGGATGACTCAGCAGACAGTGGAAAAGGTGGGCCTGCAGAAGGGGAGAAGCTTGAAGACAGGAGTGTAGATTCTAGAGTCATCCGTATTGGATGATTGGTGTGATGGTTATACAGGTGGTGGGAGTGAAAAGCAAGAACGAGCAGGAGAGGAACGTGGGAAAGAGCAGTGAGGAGCAGGGGAGGAAGAAGACCCAGTGTGCCTTGCATCCTAAAAACCCAAAGGTATTGAGTCTTGAGAAAACCCATGAGCTCGGTGTCAGCAAAGCAGGGGGAAGATGCCCGGAGTTGACAAGCGGGTAGAAGCAGCAGGTGGGCTACTCTTCACTACTTCAGTGGAGTGCAGGAGAGACAGGGCAGTGCCCAGAAGCACCCCATTGCCATCACAAAATAAGCCTTCTTGGTTTAATAGTGAATGAAGCCGCATAACTACGCTCACCAAAACCATAGCCACAAACTACACGTGGCTACTGAGCATTTGAAATGTGGCTAGTCTGAATTAAAAACTTTCCTGTAGCTCAAACAGTAAAGAATCTGCCTGCAATGAAGGAGACCTGGGTTCAGTCCCTGGATCGGGAAGATCCTCCGGAGAAGGGAATGGCAATCCACTCCGGTATTCTTGCTTGGAGAATCCCATAAACAGAGAAGCCTGGAGGGCTACAGTTTGTGGGGTCACAAAGAGTTGGACATGACTGAGCGACTAACACTCAACACTTAGTCTGAATTAAAATGTGATGTGAATGTAAAATACACACTTAAGATGAGCTATTGATTACATATTAAAGTAAGTGAGGGTAAAATGTGCACTTAAGATGAGAAAAATATAAAATATCTCATTAAATTTCTTCTATTGATTACATATTAAAGTAATGATATTTTGTATGGACTAGGTTAAATAAAAATATATTGTTAAAATTAATGCCACCTCTTTCCTTTTTATTTTACTTAATATGCTACTAGCACATTTTAAATGTGACTTGCATTATATTTCTATTGGGAAGAGCTGGTCTATAAGGCTACTCTGATACTAAACACAGCTATATAAATGGAACCAGCCAGTACTCTCATTGAAGCAAATGAGGTTATCTGAAGATCTCTCTCTGCTATTCTCTGAGAGATGGGAAACCAAACTGATTAGTTTTGATCTGTTGGATGTGGGAATAGAGGGCCCGGAAGATGTGAGCTAAATTAGGAAAGGGATCCTCTGTGGGATGTGGAAGAGGATTTTTATGGTGCACTACTGACTGAGGCCAAAAAAACGGGCTAAATACCCAAAATGAGACTGCATCAGGTTGGAAAAGCCCACGAACCTGCAAGCGACCACAAAAGCCAGCCTCCTTTTTGGCATCCAGACTCTGCACCAGGCTATTCTCAACCCACCAGCTTTCAGCCTCCACTGACCTTGGGGTGACCTCCAAACATGTCCCCGTCATCTGCTCTCACCAGTCCTTCCCAGTGTACTAAGCCCCACGACTGCCTGCATTCCAAAGAGTCTTCCCCACTGGCCAGAATGAGAGCCCCTCCCGCAGCCCCCGCCGGTCAGGAGCTTCCTGCCAACAATTAGACAAGCCGGCAACATGATACAGCACGACTGCATGGACTGCGAGCCAAGAAATCCCGACCTGTCCAATTTCTGCTGTGTGAGCTTGAGTCATATCACAGCTCCTCTGGGCCTCGCTGCTCCATTTGTCACATTATACAGACCTAAATGTATTACTTGCTAGAGGGTTCATGAGATACCAGGAGTAAGAAGTCTTTGTTAATGATGTGTTACACAAAAGAAAGAGAATATGGTAATCTAATGGAAGGGGACCGAGAGAAGCGGAAGAGAGAACTTCGAAGCAGGAAGCTGTGCCATTTGCAAAGACAAGGTATGAATCCTCCTTGTACTAAGAGGGGCAGACTTTCCCCACTAGCAAGAGGACGCCCCCACGAAGGGCAGGCGCAGGTCACAGCCTTGCTGTCAGACATACCCTCCTACCAACATACCTGGCTTCAGGAATTTTCCTGCAGCTGAATAAATAAACATGAGTCCAGAGAAAACTTCCTAAACAAAACTGGAATGCATCCGCTAATGAACTGTTTGAGATTTTAATGTTACCCAGCACTGAAAAGAGGATTTTAAACTCCATTGAGAAAAGCTGTAATTCGCCCCAGATTCATCTTCATCTCTCCCAACTCCCCACCACTTCTCTCCCAAGGGGGTGAAGGGTGGAGAATGAGGAATCCAAGGAATGAAACTGTAATGGGTTTTGGTGACCCGATATCCAATAAACTGTGCTGAGTACGTTAGCGTTCTATTTAACCCTCATCCGATTCTTGGAAGGAAGGAATGATTATCTCTATTTTATAGAGGAGAGTAGTGAGGTTCAGAGGAACACAGCAGGGGACTCAAAACTAGCATTTTCTATCCAGTGGTCTTTTCCATTGCAGCCTCTCCTTACATGGGCCTGGAGGTGATGTAATGACCTGTAACATGCTTAAGATAGAGGTTTAAGAGAAACACGTAGCAGGCCTGTATGTAAAAATCTTTTTATTAAAAATTTCTACCCAAATATCTATGTCAGCATTTACCTAGATATATACAAGGCCATACCTATAACTCATATATAACCACATTCAAGTCTAGAACAATAGACCCCATAGACTGCAGCCTGCCAGGCTCCTCTGTCCATGGAATTCTCCAGTCGAGAACACTGGAATGGGTAGCCATTCCCTTCTTCGGGGGATCTTCCCAACCCAGGGATTGAACCTGGGTCTCCTAAATTGCAGGCAGATTCTTTCCCATCTAAGCCACCAGGAAAGCTTGTATCTCATACGTAGCCATATCCAAGTCTAGAACAATACACTCCAAATTCTCCATATGCCCTCACCACCATTTTTTGACAGTTTGTGGAATTTTTTTCCTTCATATGGTTTTATGCTATTTTAAATGTTTATAATATTTTAAATAATTAATTAAAAAGCAAAGTCAGATATGACTGAGCAACTGAAAAATAACAGCAGCAACAGTAGAGTTTATTGAGCCTTTCAAATTATAAAGACCACCCACTCACATACACACACACACACACTCCAAAAAGTATTCAAAAAATAGAAGGAATTTTTTCTTTTCCACTTTTTTCTTTATCAGTTTTAAAAACCACACAAATTTTACCTTGTCCTTCAAGAGTCCAATTTTTTTACGATTAAAAGTCAATAAAATAAGGTAGCAAATGTCTTAAAATGTGATAAATATTTGACAAGGACAAGTGTTTTCATGTCCTTCCCTAGCAAAGACAGAATTCGCCATGACTGAGAGGAGTGGGTACAATGACTCACACCAGGGCCCCACCATCTCCATCTTTCCAGGTGTTCACTTCCACCCTTCACTTCCTAGAGTTTCCTTCTCAGGTTATCGTGCATCAAGCATTGCATTTTCCCCACTAACGGCTACTTCACAATTAAAATTTACCCAAGGAGTAGTAAAATTCATTCCCTAATCTAGTAAGGAACTGCAATGGCTTAGTTTCTCTCTCTTTCCTTGTAAATGCATTTTATTAGGAGCTTTCTGAACATACTGTTTGAAGATTGGAATGATGGAGTTTTCAAGCTAATTGGCCAGTGGGAGATGCAACCTGTGACTGAAGGCTGTCATCCTGAATGTCCACCACTCACCCTCCAGCCAGGCGTTATCATGTGGGGCCACTGTTGTCAGATTGGACTGTCTTTTCAGAAAAAATCAGGAATGTGGATTTATGTAAAATCTGATCTTTTTTTTTTTAAAAAAAAAGAATAATATTGTGTAGATCCAACAAAACTCACATGCAAACCAGATATCATCTATGTACCCACCAGTTAGGGATCAAAGTGGTCTCAGCCCACTTTTCCAGCCTCACCCTCAACTGCTCTGGCCCTGAAAAGTGCACCCACACCTCACCTTGTGCCTGAACACCTCCGTGTTTTGGCTCACCTTGTACCAAACCATTAAGACACCCTTCTCTGCCTTTTCTAGCAGCATCCTTCCCATCCTTCAAGGATCTGCCTAGATTGTGCCAACTGTTCCCAATCTTAAATATCAATCTCAGTTAATAATGCCCATACCCCAAAATGCTACATCCTGCCATCTTATTTCCATTGACTCCAGCACTTAGTATGTTTTGCCTCTCATTGCCATTTTTCCTCTACAGAAAATCTTACTCCTTCCTTCTCTATGTGGTGACTCTTACTCAGCCCTCAAGATGCTTCACCTTCCATCATCTTCCCTTCTCCACCCACCAGTCAGGAGGGGTTCCCCTCCCCCACGTTCTATGTGCCAAGAGCATCCTGTAAGAACACCCATCAGGGCGCTCATCAGACTGTCCTGCCACTAGCTAACTAATTCTTTGTCTCTAATGAACTGGAAACTTCTTCTCCAGCCCAGTACCTAGCCCAGGCACTTAGGGCTTCCCTGATAACTCAGCTGGTAAAGAATCCACCCGCAGTGCAGAAGACCCCGGTTCAACTCCTGGGTTGGGAAGATCTGCTGGAGAAGGGATAGGCTACCCACTCCAGTATTCTTGGGCTTCCCTGGTGGCTCGACTGGTGAGGAATCTGCCTGCAACGAGGGAGACCTGGGTTCAGTCCCTGGGTTGGGAAGATTCCCCTGGAGAAGGGAGAGGCTATCTACTCCAGTATTCTGGCCTGGAGAAGTGCATGGACTGTATAGCCCATGGGGTCGCAAAGAGTCAGACATGACTGAGCAACTTTCACTTCACATCACTTCACCTAGCCCAGAGCAAGTGATCAGTATTTACTGGATGGCTGGAAGGAAGGGAGGAAGGAATGATGGAGGGAAGGAGGAAAAAGGGAAAGAGAATAAAAAGGATAGTAACAGCCCATAGCGGGGAAGGCAATGGCACCCCACCCCAGTACTCTTGCCTGGAAATCCAATGGACAGAGTAGCCTGGTGGGCTACAGTCCATGGGGTCGCTAACAGTCGGACAGACTGAGCGACTTCACTTTCACTTTTCTCTTTCATGCACTGGAGAAGGAAACGGCAACCCACTCCAGTATTCTTGCCTGGAGAATCCCAGGGACGGGGGAGCCTGGTGGGCTGCCGTCTATGGGGTCACACAGAGTCGGACACGACTGAAGTGACTTAGCAGCAGCAGCAGCAGCACAGCCCTTAGAGCACCAACACATGGGAGCTGTAATGGAACTTCACAACTGCAAGCCCCATTTCTGGGCTAGGATTGATGCTGGCTCTTTTGTGCTCTGCCTCGAAGCGCAAGACTCCCATTGCAGCCCCTTCTTTGCCACTCCCACAGTAGGGCAGGCAGGTGGCAAGGTGGCAGGCTGCTGCTTGGCTTCAGGGTCCCAAGAACCAGCATTCACCTCCACTTCTTAATCCTGGCCTCCAGCTCGAAGGAAAGTGATTTTCTGCATCAGCCAGGCTCTGCTTTGGAAGGATAACTCTGGTTTGATGGATTGAGAGTGGGGATGAGCCTTCCCCAGAAGCTGGCAGGAAAGCACACTGGAGAAGGCCAATCCTCACTGCCCAGGACAGACAAGGGGAGAGGGCCATCTTTGTTCCCAGAACCCTGGAAGTGTGGCGCCCTGCTCTGGAGTTGCTGGGAAACTCTTGTGCCCCCGACCCATTCACCCCTCCAGAGACACTGCAGAGAATCTCACCTGGGTTGATGTTCTCAGAAGCCCAACTGCCTCTCAAAGGAGCAGTTTATACCACTCAGTGAGACCAGAGATGTAAGGGAAAAAATTCTGGTTTCCTCACCATCACTCCACCAAAGTCAAGCCAGGGAGGGAGACTAAGGATGCCACTCCTCCTGGGAATGCTTAACCTCAGAGAAATTGCCTAGAAGGCAAAGGATCTTCCGATCCAGGGAGGGGAAAGGTCACAAGGTCCGCCCTCACCCAGGGCCCCTCCCACCCAGACTCCACATCCAGGCAGCTGGGGCAGAGGAAGCAGAGTGCCCCTGATTTCCCCTTTCTCCTCCATATCCTCCCTAGTGACCCATCCAGACGCTCCCCCAAGACCTCAAGGGCTTTCAACTGCACCTCCAGTTTAAGTGAAGAGCCTTGGGCATGCCTGGCACCCATAGTCAGCACTTTATCTCAGTAAATCCTCAATAAACCAATAAGGTAGGATCTTTTATCCTGTCTTAAAAGTAAGAAAATGAAGATCAAAACCACTTTATAATTAGAAAGGGGAAAAATATCTTAAAATGAAGAGAGGCTACATTAAAACAAAATACTTTAAAAACCAAATAAGCACCGAAACTTTAGCTAGAGAACCAAACAGATAATCCTAACTGCTTAAAAAAAACTAAACAAAACAAACCCCTCCCCCTAATTTTATTGACTATGTATTATGTGTCCAGTGCTTTATGTGTACTATCTCATTTCATTCTTGGAGTAGCCTCATAAGCAGTCTCTTATTGTCTCCATTTTACGGATGAGAACCTGGAAGCCAGGGAGAATGTGACTTAACTGAAGCCCTGGGACATTCTGCTCCTCCAAGGGGCCACAGTAGTTGGGTAACTGATTACCCTTCGGGGTAACATATTTGCATTTTAACAATAGCTCTCTGGAGAAGACAAAGTAATCCAAAGGAATGAAATGACTCTAATGCCAGGAATTTCAGGCCTCAGCTCTGCCAGTGGGCAGAGTTCTTAGAGCAAGAGTTTTTGGCACCACAAGGCATCACCCGAAGGCGGCCACCTACAGGCCTGGCTAACACGGGGCTCCATTCAGCAGCTGGCAAAGCCCAGGGCAAGGGGGTTGAATGAGAGAAGACGAGGTCAGAGGGCCAGGCCTGAGGCAGGGGCTAGTGTGGGGCAAGTAAGCAACTGCAGAAGCAAGTGATTCCAGGTGTTCCACAAATGTCCCCGCACCCCTAAAATATTCGCCTGCTTACCAGCGTGGAAGGGCTTCCCAGGGTGCAACAGCGGTAAAGAATCTGTCTGCCAGTGCAGGAGACTTGAGACGTGGGTCCCATCCCCGGATCGGGAAGATCCCCTGAAGAAGGGAATGGCAACCCATTCCAGTATTCTTGCCTGGAGAATCCCACAGACAGAGGAGCCTGGCGGACTACAGTCCATAGGGTCACAAAGGGTCAAACACGACTGTAGCTGCTTAGCACGCATGCCCGCACACCAGCGTGGAAGAGACACTTCCAGCATTGGTGTCAGGACCAGGCAGTGTGCTGGTTTAAGAGGTCTGTGTTCTCATTCCAGCTCAGGTCCGCACTCCCGGACCTGCAACCTACCCACACCAGGCCTCAGTATCCTCTCTGCAAGCAGAGCGGGGCGGTCCAGGTAACCACTGAGGTTTCCTAGAGACCAGCTCTAGGTGATGGCACCCAGAACAAGTGTTAAGGGTGGGAAATGGGATGGTGACAAGGGGCCTGAAGGACACTGTTCACTAGCTTTCATCAAGGCTCTACTGAAAAGGACTGCCCGAGATGCTGCACCAAGCACGGGGATGAGGAAGGGAGCGTCGACCCAAGCAACACTCAAGTATCTCACAAGTAACACTCAAGAATTCTCCACTAAGAGAAGCGATGCCTGCTGCTCCCAGGCCAGGTTTGGGGGTTTCAGGGAAGCCCTTCTAAAACAGCCCGTATGTGAAGAAGACGGGGACGATGTCCCGCTGTAAGCAGAGAGAGGAGGCACTTAGCCAAAAAGAAGCACCAGAGAGAAGATGTGCAAGTTTAGGAAGGGTGCGCTATTACCCCCCATTTTACAGACAGGAAAACCAAGAGTCAGCACAGTCAGAGCCAGGTGACAGAGCTGGAGTTAGAACACAGTTCTGCCTGACCCCACAGCTGTCCTCTTAATGTTTATTCTGTCCTCACTCCTGGAGCGTGTGTGCATGTGAGTGGATTCAGGGTGGAAAGTGGAAGCAAGGAGGTGTGAGAACAGGCAAGAGGCCAGAGGGAAGGGTGGGGAAGACAGGAATGGATAGTAAGCACTTTCTTACCAAAACAAATTGGCAGCCATAGTTTTCCCAAATAGACTCTGCTGTGGTTGCCTAGAGCGGTTTTTAAGGGCACAGGATTCTGGAATCAGGCAGATAAGTGCTAAGCTCCAGGCTCCACCAGTTAATACCCCTGTGGCCTAGAGCAAGTATTCAACTTCTTGAAGCCTCACTTTACTCATCAATACAATGGGAATGATAACAATTATCCCTTACTGAGTAGTTGGTAAAGATTAAATCACTGCTCTGTTTAAAGGGCTTGGCATCATGTCTGGCACATGGTATGCATTCAATAAAAGAGAGCAAAAAAAAACAACCACTAGTCTAATATTTGGAGAAGGCGATGGCACCCCACTCCAGTACTCTTGCTGTTGACGATACTGACTCAGTATCCCATGGACAGAGGAGCCTGGTAGGCTGCGATCCATGGGGTGGCGAAGAGTCGGACACGACTGAGTGACTTCACTTCACTTTTCACTTTCATGCATTGGAGAAGGAAATGGCAACCCACTCCAGTGTTCTTGCCTGGAGAATCCCAGGAACAGGGGAGCCTGGTGGGCTGCCATCTATGGGGTCACACAGAGTCGGACACGACTGAAGTGACTTAGCAGCAGCAGCAGTCTAATATTGCTCCTGGTGACCCTCCTCCCGCCAGGCTTCCTCCTCAAAATCAACATCTGGTTAGTCCTCCCACATTTTCACTGACTCCCTCCCTCCTCCATTCAGCCCTTCTATTCCCGCCATTTCCGAACCCACTTCAAAGCTATCTTTCCCACTGCTTCTCTTTCTTCCTAGGATCCTAGCTTGCATTTGGTTGAGTGATGATTCATCACTTAATCTACACAAGCTCCTTAACTTCTCAAGCATATAACTGTCCATTCTGTGACAGCTTCAATGGACAGGTTTGCATGGGATTGGTGATCAAAGCTCAGGTTGATGGGTCTGCTAATAAGAATTACTGAACTACTTGCCCATGTGTGCCTGCAATTTGTAAACTTATCTTTGGATATATATTAAAACCTTCTACGCAAACCACAAATTATGTGCTTTTGCAAATTTGCCAAACTATTAAATGAAATTTACTGCTGCTCAAGAATGTCTTGTACTAATTAGACAGAGATAGATGAGTATATGAAAGATTAAGGCAAGGGAGGGTGGGAAATTGGGAACTAAAGCTTACTGACTTTCCATGAGGGGGTGGTCTTAACCCTTTTTTGTGCCACAGAATTCATTAGCATACTGAGTAAGCCTACTGGATGCTTTCTCAGAACGTTCTAAAATATATAAAATAAAATACATAGCTTGACCACAAAGAAACCAATTACAATGAAATATAACTATTAATTTTTACAAAAGGAGTGTGCAATACAGTAGTATATGTTCTTTATTAATGCATTAAATAACAACCTCTAGTGGCAGGTGTAATAACTGCTATAATTTCAAAGCTGCAACGAGCATAAATCATAGTTCTAGATATCTGCAGCAGCTGAAATGTCATAGGAAAATATCTGTGATTTCTGCTGGTGATAATGTCACAGGTACTGTAAATACTCTGCTTTGTTGCCTACATTCATCATCGAAGAAAATGCTAAATAAAGATGGTATATTTTTCCCCATCCAAGTTCACAGACTCCTTTGAATTCCACAGATGGGCCCCTTGAGGCTGTTAACCTCAAGTGAAGAATCTCTATTAGAGCCTTCATAACTCAGTAGGTATCTGTACTGGGTATATCCCTGAGTTCCTGCTCACTTTCATCTCCTTCTCGAGGGATCTTCACCCACACAGCCCTTCCGGCCTCAGAAGGTCAAGTCATGCACACATGACGCTCCTCTGGCCTACCCTCCCAGCTGATTGGCCAAAGGTGGCCAGAAAGTTGCCTGGAGAGAAAGCCTCAGCTTCCAGGGAATCAGGCTCAGACAATAAGGTTCTCCTTGAAACTTGAGCTCAGAGACCAAGGAGAGGATCCTGTGACAGTACAGAGGTGAGGGTTGGGGAGATGGATGCAGAGCAGCTGCTGAGGTGAGCCAGTGGCACTCAGAGTGAAGACCAGTGACCAACAGCTCCAGGGGAATAACCTCAAACTCAGAACCTTGCCCCCCCACCCCCGCCCCCATCTCTTATACACATCTAG
>SJYX01017874.1:23404-154638 GCA_006410675.1 Oreotragus oreotragus
GTATGTGCCTCCCCACGTGCTCTACTACAGAAGGTATGCGCCTCCCCACGTGCTCTACTACAGAACGTATGTGCCTCCCCACGTGCTCTACTACAGAAGGTATGCACCTCCCCACGTGCTCTACTACAGAACGTATGCATCTTCCCACGTGCTCTACTACAGAACGTATGCACCTTCCCACGGGCTCTACATACAGAACGTATGTGCCTTCCCACGTACTCTCTACTACAGAATGTTTGCACCTTCCCACGTACTCTACTACAGAATAGCACCAAGTGACCTCCAGAGAAAGAGAACTCCGTCAGTCCCAATTTTATCATTTATTAGTTCCATACACCTGGGCAAGTCATTTACCATCTCTCATTTTCATCATTTATACATCGGAGAGTATGACTGCAACTATCTCTAGGATTACTGCATACATGAAATGTGCCATGGCTTGACACACTTGGACCCTATTATTAGATTGTACTGCTCCTGTCTCACATACAGAAGTGAGTGTATCTGCCATTCCAAATGTGATAACAGTATCCACACAGCTGCCCAGAGATTAGCAAGAAAAGATTATCAAACCCATCTTACAGTTAAGAAAACTTAGTATCCCCAGAGATGACCTAACTTGCGTGAGACCAGAGTTTTAAAAGTGAACACATTCTTAGCTACCCTAACTGTCCACCTTACCACATTCCCTGAGGAAGGGTTACCTCTTTCCCCTTCCCCTACAGAAGCAGCACCATCTATCACTGGCTCACCCTCCACAGCCGTTCCTTATAAACTGCAGTCAACACAGTGCCTGGCACAACACAGAGACTTGATGCAGTTTTGAAGAATACACGAATCAGTGAATCACTGAAGATCCTGATCTGCAGATAAGAAGGCATTGCATGGGCGCAGCTGCCTGAAGCACGTGTCTTGCTGCAGAAAGCAAGAGGCAGGCAAGCCAGAGCTCCAGTTGCAGCTAGAGAGAACCCCATTCCCTCCATGCCTTCTCCAGCCAGCACTATGGGGAAGAAGCCTTTGAAAAGATGGAAAGCTGGGCCCCTGATCTCAGAGTCCTGTCCAAAGTGTTTCCAAACCTGGCCTACATGGCTCAATCCAGAGCCCAGAAGACAACTGTGGCGCACACAGTGACCCTCCTCCAGCTAAAATAGATGTAATAACATTGCAGGCAAAGGGCAGTGAACAGGCTGGGGAGACGGTCCATCTGTCTTCTTAATTGTCAGCTCTGCCCATAACAAGATTTGTCTCCCTGTCACACCTTAGGCTGCCACTGAACTGAAGCAAAACCAAGATATCCATCTTCCAGCTATGAGCAGTGGCCTTCACAAGGGGCCAGGGACAAAAAGAGGCTACTTGACTACAAGAAGCAGAGACAGCTGGAAGGGGCACTGGCCTGAGAGTCAGGAGATGGAGGGATGGGGGGATGACGGGGTGTGTGTGGAGACTGGGGTGGGGGTGTGTATCCATACTTCTGACCAGCAGTAGGTACTCAGGCAGTTACTGGCCTTCATTGGGCCTCCATTTCCTATAAAATCAAAGTCCAAAGTTCTGGAAAGTGGGGTCAATGAGGGGGGAGGAGGGCTGTGAATCACATGATATTGTATGCAAGACATATTAAGTTATATGCATTTGGAAGAGCAGATCCATAATTTGCATCAGAATCTCAAAGATGTATGTAACACTCAACACCTACCTTCCATAAAAAAGTTAAGAAATACTAGGCTATATGGTTTTCATCCAATAAGCAGTTACTTGGCACCTTCTATGTGCCCTTCTCTGTGTTCACTACTTGAGACACAAATATGACAGGAAAGTCCTGTCTTTATGAAGCTCAGAGCATTTTACTGCTCTATGTGACAGAAGCTTAAGAAACAAAGAGGGAGCATTTGACTCTGGTCCAGAAAAGGCCTTCAGGGTCCTGGGGGAATCCTAGGTTAAATGTTGATATTGAAAGTTGAATGTGCATTCACTAGGTGAACAAGTAGGAACAGTATTTTAGCAAAAGGGCAGCAACTATTTCAGAAACTGAAGTATAATTGTGAGTAGGACAAAGAAGATGCTCACTGGGTGGAAGGAGAGATAGAAGCCAGAAATGAGGCTGGAAAGGCAAGGCGGGCGGGCCCAGATTAGGAAATGCCATATAAACCAACCTAAAAAACTTTACATTGTAGCCAGTGAGTTCATTCTAGTTTTAAAAGTCTAGGATGAACTACCATGATCAGAATGAATCTTCATGAATTTTGGCTGAAGCCTTAGTCCTTTGTGAGCACAGTGGGTAACAGGGAGCAAGTACAGGAAAGAACTGCTGCCTCTTGGCAATCTGAGTGGGCATGGGCTGTCTGCAAAGGTGCTGGTTGTCAGTGCATGCATGACTCACCCTCCATGACCCTTCCTTATAAATGTCAATTGGCACAGTGCCTGGCACAACACAGAGACTCAATGCAGTTTTGATGAATGCACTGAATCATTGAAGATCCTGGTCTGCAGATAAGAAGGCATTGCATGGGCACAGCTGCCTGAAGCACGTGTCTTGCTGCAGAAAGCAGGAGGCAGGCAGGCCAGAGCTCCAGTGGCATCAAGAGAGAACCCCACTGCCTCTACGCCTTTTCTGCACTGGCATGTCAGTCTCTTCTTCTCTCCCAGACTGGGCGACTCCAACTGCTGGTGATTATAGCTGAGAAAGGAAGGTAGTGACTGGCCTAGGTGACGAGGTTCAGAAGGAAAGCACATGCCCATTTGGGCCCCAGGTCATCACTTGGTAAACAGTCTTTCAGCCCATCTAAAGGACTCTGCTACTTGCCTCAGGGCTCTCTCACATGCTGCTCCTTCTGCCAAGAAGACTCTTTCCACCCTCTTCAAGTAGTTACTTCTTTTTCATGGGAATATAGTTGCTTTACAGCCTTATGTTACTTTCTGGGCTACAACCAAGTGAATCAGCTATATGTATACATACTTTGTATCAGCCTTCCGAGTGAGTGACTACAGTATGTATCACAGATTCAATTAGCACCTTATCCTTTCCTTTCAACCGATTCAGCATAGTTTGCAATCCTATATTTATTTGAGAGATTTTATTCTTGGCTGTGGACCGCAAGCTCCATGAGACCAGACATTTCTGTATCTTACTCCCTTGCCAGTGCCTGGCACAAAGCAAGTATATGTTGACAAATTAGACTGGTGTGGACCATGAGCCATTCCCCACTCTCATTGCCTTTAACATATCCCATAACTCACATCTTGGTCCAGTGAAGATGAGGTTTGGAGAGGGGCAGGAAGGTTGGACCTGAAAAGGCAATATCAGAATGAATTTTGCCTCTGTTGCAAATTCTGCTCTGTGTTCTCCTGTGTCCTGTCTTGAAAGACTCTAAAAGAGCCCACATTTGGTTTACCAAGGAGGATCCCGATGCTTTCTCTCCAAGCCCCAATCGGTCACTGGCTGCATCCCATCCTCTCTGAACCTACTTGGTCAACAGGACTTTTGTCCTGCTCAACGGGTCATCCTCCTCCCTCTGCCTCTCCTCCTCCCGACCCTTCAAGCCGGAACCCTAGGGAGTCTGACAACCAAAATCTCTGGTTCCCTGGATCTGCAGCCTTGGTAGATGCTCAGGGCAAGTGCAAATTCAGACCTGGTGTAGGGGCTATGGGGCTCGACTTTCCAAGTCCCATGCTAAGCACCTGGCCACTCGGCAGGTTCAAAGTACTTGGGGTCAAAAGTTTGACCTTAAGGGAGAGGTGAGAGGGAGGGAATCTCACCAAGCGGCGTGCAGGCTCGGTTAAAGCGACCTCAGCGGGGCGGCGGCCAGCACATCCGGCCCCCCAAGAGGCCCCCTTGCCTCCACCCGAGGTCGTGGTCCTACAGGAGCGCTGGAAAGTTCAGCCAGGGGCCGAGGGGTACCAGGGCAGGAGCCGGGGGCCAGCTTTTGCGGAAGAAGGGAGGCTAAGAGCTCGATTCCAGGTACAAGAAGGAGCCGGCGGCAGGGCGCCCCAGTCCGGCACGCTGCATCCCGGACCGCAGGGCCGGGCTCGAAGGCGCTGGGCGCGGGCTGCACCATCCGAGCCGCAAAGGCAACGCGGCCTCCCCCATCCCCATCGATCTCCCGGGTCCCCGACACAGGGGCGCGAGGAGCGGGTGGGGCGGAAGGCGAGTGGCGCCTGCCCTTGGACAGCCCCTTCCTCGTGCGGTCTCGGACCTCGGGCGGGGGCGCCCGGTTGGCCCAGGCTGCCGCAGCCTCTGCTTTAGGGGAGCGGGGGCTGCGGCGCGTAGAGGGGACGAGGCGGGTGACAGAGACAGAGGGGCGGCCGAGCTCCAGGGCCAACACCCGGGTCGCGCCGGGCCAGTTCCGGCAGGGCCAGGGTGGCCGAGCGCCTTACCTTGAGCGGCGGGGAGTCCCGCGGGGGGCGCCGACTGTGCCTGGGGCTTCGGGGCGCACGCAGCCTCCGGGTGCACAGTCCCCGTCCCGGGCGCGCTCCCCTAGGCTGGCGCACCCTCGTCGTCCGGGGCGCTCACCACTTTGGACGCCCTCTCGCCGGCGGGCTCGGCCTGAGCCGGGGGCGCACACCCCGCGGGGCACACCCACCGCGGCCGCGGCGGGACTGGCCAGGCGCGGGCAGCCCAAGCTGCGCCCGGCTTCTCCGGCTGCCAGCACCACCCGAGTCCCCGCCTTCGCCAGGGGGAAAAAAAAAAACTCCTGACGCGGCGCGGGCTTTGGTGTGTAGGAAGGGGCGGCATTGCGAAACCGAGGGGAGGGTCTTAGCCTTGGGAAAGTCAAAAAGCTTTTGGATGGAGTTTGGAAGAAAAACTTTTTGAAAAAAGACCCCAAAACTCCTAACCTGTGTATAACGCTTTGCAGATTTCCAAAGTGCCTTTGTATGTATTTATCTTAGTTCATCTTCACTACAACAGTAACTAACTGTTGGGGCATTTCTATCCTCTTAGGTTTGGGAAGACATCGTCACACAGGGTAATCATCTGACCAAGCCAGGACTAGAATCCAGTCTGGGTAACGGAGTACAGCGAGGGGATGCACAACCCTCTGGGGGTTTCTCACTACAGAAGAGGAAGCAAGGAAGGAGTGTAACCCAACTTTCCTCTCTCCTAAGTCATTTCCTTTTCCTTTTGCTTTTCTGCTTTCCAGCCATTGCTTTAGCCCCACTCTCACTTCACACTTGCACTGCCCACAGCACCTTTTATCAGTTAGAAATGTTTGCATTTCAGTCACTAACCTTGAATGACCTGCTCACTGAGTACAATAGTGGGCACAACAAACAGGAGAAAGGAGCTGTTACGGCCCCATTTTGCGGGTGGGGACAAACAAGTATGGTAGGGGTAGAATGTATGAGTCTGTGGGACTTCAGATCCCAGCACTGACCCACTATACCCACTTTTCGAAGGCTCCATTGGTGCCAGGTAAAACCTAAGCAAAGGTATTTCATTTTTGAGATTGAAATTGTGAAGGGGGGGAGATAATTTGGGGCAAGGGACACTTCTGGGACTTTGTTTTTCACGTTTTGATGGAAACACGGTCATAATGATGCTTTGTTTCCTCTAGGGCGCCCTTATAAACAAATCCATGGCCCTGGGAAGGGGAAGTGAAGTCACTGAGTCCTGTCCGACTCTTTGCAACCCCATGGACTGCAGCCTACCAGGCTCCTCCAGCCCACCAGGCTCTTCCGTCCATGGGATTCTCCAGGCAAGAGTACTGGAGTGGGTTGCCATTTCCTTCTCCAGGAGATCGTCCCAACCCAGGGATCAAACCCGGGTCTCCCGCATTGTGGGCAGATGCTTTACCATCTGCTGCAATCTTGGCCTCGGTACTGGGAATGATAGGGGGCAGTGAACTTGAGGGCAGCTCCAAGCTCCTTCCCAAATGAAGGAGCTGCTGCTAACCAGCTTGTGCCAGTTTTTGCCACTCAAGGCAATAAGTTAATATGACCAGATGGACACAGAGAAGATGTAAATCCAGATATCTAAGTCAAGTTTCCCAATTTACTGATAACTCAGGAAATCAACCCTGAATATTCATTGGAGGGACTAATGCTGAAGCTCCAGTACTTTGGCCATGTAATGCAAAGAGCTGACTCATTGGAAAAGATCCTGATTCTGGGAAAGACTGAGGGCAAGAGAAGGGGGCAACAGAAGATGAGGTGGCTGTATGGCATCATGGACTCAGTGGACATGAGTTTGAGCGAACTCCAGGAGATAGTGATGGACAGGGAAGCCTGGCAATGCTGCAGTCCATGGGGTCGCAAAGAGTAGGACACAAAGTGTTAGGTAGTTAGAATAGAAAACAGGAGTCCAAGATGGCGGTGACTAAAAGACAAGGAAGAGAAAAGCTCATGAAAATAGAACAAAGGAAGGTCAAAGGAAGGTCCAGGACTGGAGTGAAGACCTCAGGAGGAACAAACAGCACTCCGGGCTAAGCGCAATTTGCATAGGGCAGGCCCGGGGGAGGGGAAAAAGCATATAAAAGGAGGAGCCAACGCGCCTTCTTTCTCTCTCCCCTACGTGCATGTTCTCTCTCCCCCCCCACCCCCCCGCCCCTCTCTCTGCCTCGAGGATGGATTTTCCTGTTATAACACTGAGCTATAACACTGATTTGTCTAAGACCTATAACACGGTCTGTAATGTCCGTCACTCCAAATCTTTCTTGTGACGAGACAGAACCGAGGAGTATACACTCGCCAGACACAACTGAACAACAACATTTTGAAAATGCTAATCACTTGATTTAGAGGTCAACATGTGCTGTGCTATACTGTCTCTTCAGTAGTGTCCAACTCTTTGAGACCCATGGGCTGGCTGTAGCCCATGTAAGGCAGAGACAGGCTCCTCTGTCCATGGAACTCTCTAGGCAGGAAAACTGGAGTGGGTTCCCATTTCCTTCTCCAGGGGATCTTCCCGACCCAGGGTTCAAACTCGCCTCTCTTAAGTCTCCTGCACTGGCAGGCCAGTTCTTTACCACTAGCACCACCTCCGGGGAAGGCAATGGCACCCCACCCCAGTACTCTTGCCTGGAAAATCCAATGGACAGAGGAGCCTGGTGGGCTGCAGTCCATGGGGTCGCTAACAGTCGGACAGACTGAGCGACTTCACTTTCACTTTTCTCTTTCACGCACTGGAGAAGGAAATGGCAACCCACTCCAGCATTCTTGCCTGGAGAATCCCAGGGATGGGGGAGCCTGGTGGGCTGCCGTCTATGGGGTCACACAGAGTCGGACACGACTGAGGTGACTTAGCAGCAGCACCACCACCACCTCGGAAGCCCATAGGTCAACATGGTTCAAGTCAAATGAAATTAGTTTATGGAGCAGATCCAGCCCACCGAGCAGGGGTTGGTGCCCCTTGGGTACTTCACAGGATTTCATTTAGGCTTCCCATGGCCCCTATAGGATGGGCCCAGCACAGATAAGTAGCTCAAGGTTGCACAGCTAATTGCTAGAGTTGAAAGTGAAAGCCAGGCAGTCTGAGTCCTTTTCTTTCTGCATCCTCTGATTTCAAGCTTTTCACCCCACGCCCCAACCCCCCGCCTAGTTTCTAGGCATTGTGAGCCAAGTTCGGCACGGGGCTGGCATTAGGATGTGGAGACATAGCACCTTTCCTGGGAAGACGAAGCTGGAGCGCCAGACTGCTGTCCTCGAAAGCTCAGCCTGATGACTCAGAGAGGAAGCTGTGTCTTGAGGGTAAAGCTGAGTCAGAGAAAACAAGGCCTGAACTGGGACAGCCGCGGCTTCTAAATCCCAGATTAGATTGAGAAACAAACTAAGCAAATACATCCACCCCCCACCCCCTCAGCCCCTCACAAAATCAGAACCATGGACACAGAGACACTGGCTAAGCACTGCCTGTTTTTCTTGTCATGACTAGGGAAGCAACAAGGGTTACATTAAAAAGTGGACCCTTGGCAGTCCTGGAGAGAGAGGATACCTTGAAGACAGCAGGTTCTCTAGACTCTCAGATTTGGGCATCTCCACTGCAAGACCCAACCTGGGCCTTTCATATAGTGAGTCTGAAAATCTGATTTAGAATGAAAACACACCCCTGCTGGATTCTGGAGCTCCATAATCAAGGAACTGAGCAACAGGCAGAGAATGGAGTGCCTCCTTGCCTCTTGAAGAGGTGTAGCTCCGACCATAAAGAATCTTCCTGCAATGCGGGAGACATGGGTTCAACGATTCCCAGGTTGAGAAGATCCCCTGGAGAAGGAAATGGCAACCCACTCCAGTATTCTTGCCTGGAAAATCCCATGGACAGAGGAGCTTGACAGGCTACAGTCCATGGGGTCACAAAGAGTCAGACACGACTGAGTGACTAATACACAGACACACAGTATGAGAATTACCAAGTATTTATCATCTGCCTTGAATATGCAAGGCTCTGGGTCGAGTATCTTACATACATGATCTCACTGGAACAATATAAGCTGTGAAATGGCTACCAATATTATTAATGTTAATATTATTCTCCTCTCAAGGATGCTGAGGCACAGTATCACTTGCCTAAGGACACAGCTAGTAAGATGGGGAGATGGGGGTCAAACATGGGTCTTGGTGACTCCAAAGACTAAATCCTCTCTAACTGGGGGACTGGAAATTACAGCCAACCTGGAGATGGGTCACTCAGATCCTTCTTTGAGAAAGGACACCCCAGTCAATGGTGTGTTGATAATGTTTAGCAACTGGCTTCCAGAGGGGAAATGTGGGCATAGACACTCATTACTGGAAGTAGTTCTGTGAAGTGGCAGCAAACACTGAAATTGCTAGTACTGAAAAATTGATCCCAGGGGAAATACAACGTTAGGGCACATTTTCATCAATTGATCAATACATAGCCTTGTTTTGTGTTTTTTTAATTATATATATATATTATATATCTTGAATATGTATCATTGATTCATTAATATTAAACTAATGGCCAACAGGGCTATAACTCACACCTGGACAAAGGTTACCAACACACATATTTTCTCCAATAAACAGTCTTCTTATGCTTAGGAATGCTGGTAGCACTTTAGCACTCTGCTGTGGTGCTGTCTTAAACATTGAAATCACCTGCAAACAGCATGAAAATGCACAAAAGCACCACCAAATAGATCACAAATAGGATGCTTGCTTACAGCATGAGACTAAAATATGAAAGCAGAGGGTCACCTTGCAACCTCTGCTGGGAACGTGATTCAAAATTTTGGTAAAAATTTTGCACATAACTGCAAATGTGCTGCAAGCATTGATTTGGGGTTACAAATAAATGTTAGCAAGTAAGTGAATTTGCAAATACAGTATCCACACATTATGAGGAATGGCTATACACATATATATCTGTGTGTGCCCTCCAACCTTAATATTTGCTAGCTATCCCTCCAGGTTTACCCTCCACTATCCTCCAGTCAAACTGGACCATTAACCATTTTCCAAATATGTCTCACACTTACCTAGCTTGTAACTGAGTGCGGGCCAGTCCCTATACCCGGACTCTTTATTATCTGCCTACCAACACATACTCACACAGTCTTCCCATGTCTGAATAATTCAGCCATGCAACTGTACCACTCCATAAAGGGTTTCCTGATGCCCCAATAATGGGATTTCTCCATCCTTAGGACCACAGTGGCATACATCAGACCCCACTCGTGTGCCACTGTGTGGTCAGGCCACTCAAGATGGCTATTGTCTTGCTCTCTTTAGATCCCCTGCTGTCCAGTCCCTGCTTCACCTACACCCTACTCACATGACTATTCAGCCCTGTTAATCATAGGGCTTAATG
The DNA here is from genome assembly GCA_006410675.1 of Oreotragus oreotragus. Taxonomy (NCBI): domain Eukaryota; kingdom Metazoa; phylum Chordata; class Mammalia; order Artiodactyla; family Bovidae; genus Oreotragus; species Oreotragus oreotragus. Next base: position 33,165 of record SJYX01017874.1, read on the forward strand.
TAATGGCCTGTGGTGCTTACCCCTACCCCAGTTGCTGTTTTCCCTGGTAACTGAGGAGCTTCCCATAACTGATAGGTTCCCTCCCCAAACCAGAAGCCAGCTGTTTGTCCTGCCTGTGTCTGCCGTACATGGTGGGGTGCCACACCAGGACTTCACTTTGGACTTGTACAGTTTTCTGCAATACAGCATCCCTGGTAGCTCAGTGGTAAAGAATCTGCCTGCCAAAGCAGGAGGTGCAGGAGATGCAGGTTTGATCCCTGGGTCAGGAAGATCCCCTGGAGTAGGAAATGGCAATTTGCTCCAGTATTCTCACCTGAAAAATCCCATCATGGACAGAGGAGCCTGGCAGGCTACCGCCAATGAGATCAAAAGAGTCGGACACGACTGAACCCACAAGAACACATGCTATCCAGTGTATCATTAATGTCCCTTGTCATTGTCTCTAGGCTGTTTCTTTGACCTTGCAGCTGGGCTATTACAAGGTTTGCAGGTTTGAGAGGTACAGCCTAACATCTACCTTGTATTACAAGGCAACCTTAGTGATCTTCAAAAAACACAACTCTGAACCCGCCACTCTCCCGCATAAACCCCTCAAAGGCATCCCATTGCTCTTGGGATAAAGTCTAGATTCCTTTAAGAAGGCTTAGGAGTCTAGCCCCTCCCTACCTCTCCATGCTCATCTTGTGTCACACTCATCCTCTCTCCTCTAGCCACGTGAGACTCCTCTTAGTATCTCAGGCACCCCAGGTTCTTCATTGCCTAGAGTTTTCTGTGTGTATTGTGTTTTCTTCTGCATGGAATTTTCCTTCCTCCAAATTCTTTGTCTGTATAATTAATACTCATGCCATGAATCTCAGCTTAAACATCACTTTTGTAGGGAATCCCTCCAATGGACCCCAGCCTCCCACTGGATTAAGTTAAGAGTTCCTGGTCTCCAATATCATCTCTACTTTTCTCATAACAGTCAGCACAACTTAAATTACGTGTTATTGCCCATTTCTTCCACAAGACTGAAATTACATGAAGAGAGGTCTATATCTCCTTTAATGTATTTCATCATCTAGTTCAGAATATGGCACATATAAATGTAAGTCTCTCAATGAATATTTTATGAATGAATAAGTAACTAAATCTCCATTGTCTTGAGACCCATTGGGGAGTGATAGGATAGCAGATAGGTTTTGAATAATCAAAATAATTATGGGGATTTCAGATTTTCTTTTACTTATTTGTGATGTTAAGTTACTAGTATGTTGGGATTTTCTACCACACACTTATTAATAATTAAAAATTCATAAAGTTATCATTATTATTAAATCCAAAAGGAATATGTCCCTACTACATTACAGCATTCATAAGAATCATTTAGATAATGTAGATTAAAATGTGAAAGATAACCAATAAGCTTCTAGAATATAACATAGGAGAAGACTCGTGTCCTAGAAGGAGGCCAATATTTCTTAAACAAAGCATTAACCCTTAAGAAAAGTATTGATAAACTTGGAATACATTAAATTTAAGAACTTCTACTCATCAGAGCTTATTGACACAAATAGCAACCATTTTGTTCCCTCTTAGGGAATGGGTTGACTGGGTTCAGCTGGGCAAATCTGCTGCTCCATGTGATGCTGGTTGGGGTTGAGGTATCTAAAGCTCATCTGAGCTAGAACGTCCAAGATGGCCCTTTTACATGACTGGTCAATCCATGGTGGTTACTGATTGGGAGCTTCGCTAGGGTGATTGACTTCGGAATACCTCCACAAGGCCTCTCCACGTGGCTCAGACTTCTCAGAGACTAGAGTCTCAAGAGTAAGTCTTCCAAGAGGGAGGAAGTAGAAACTGCCCAACTTCTCAAAGGCTAGGACCAGAAGTGGTGTAGTATTGCCTTCAACACGTCCTATTGGTTAAGCAGTCACAAGGCAAGCCTACATTCAGAGGAAGGAGTAATAAACACCAGTTCTCAATGGGAGACTGAAAAAGAGTTTATAATCATCTTTAATCTACCACAATACCATTAAGAATGTAACAGCAAGCCACAGATGATGAGAATTAATGTTCAGAAATGTTATCAGTTGGGATGGACATAGACACTGTCATACAGAGTGAAGTAAATCAGAAAGAGGAAAACAAATCTCGTATATTAGTGCACATACCCACTCCAGTGTTCTTGCCTGGAGAATCCCAGGGACAGGGGAGCCTGGTGGGCTGCCGTCTATGGGGTCGCACAGAGTCGGACACGACTGAAGCAACTTAGCAGCAGCAGTGCACATAGGTAAACTCTAGAAAAATAGTACAGATGACCTTATTTGCAAAGTAGAAATAGGGACACAGACATAGAGAGCAAATGTATGGACACCAAGGGGGAAAAGAGAGGGTGGGATGAACTGGGAGACTGGGATTGACATATATACACTACTGATACTATGTATGAAATAGATAACTAATGAGAACCTACTGTACAGCTCAGGGAACCTTACTTTGGGCTCTCTGGTGACCTAAATGGGAAGGAAATCCAAAAAAGAGGGGATTACGTATAGCTGATTCACTTTGCTCTTCAGTAGAAACTGAACAACAGGGTAAAGCAACTGCTGCGCCTGCTGCTGCTAAGTCCTGTCAGTCGTGTCTGACTCTGTGCGACCCCACAGACGGCAGCCCACCAGGCTCCCCCGTCCCTGGGATTCTCCAGGCAAGAACACTGGAGTGGGTTGCCATTTCCTTCTCCAATGCATGCGTGCATGCTAAGTTGCTTCAGTCATGTCCGACTCTGTGCAACCCTGTCTCTTATACACATCTAGATGTGTATAAGAGACAGGTGTGCCACTGTGTGGTCAGGCCACTCAAGATGGCTATTGTCTTGCTCTCTTTAGATCCCCTGCTGTCCAGTCCCTGCTTCACCTACACCCTACTCACATGACTATTCAGCCCTGTTAATCATAGGGCTTAATGTAATGGCCTGTGGTGCTTACCCCTACCCCAGTTGCTGTTTTCCCTGGTAACTGAGGAGCTTCCCATAACTGATAGGTTCCCTCCCCAAACCAGAAGCCAGCTGTTTGTCCTGCCTGTGTCTGCCGTACATGGTGGGGTGCCACACCAGGACTTCACTTTGGACTTGTACAGTTTTCTGCAATACAGCATCCCTGGTAGCTCAGTGGTAAAGAATCTGCCTGCCAAAGCAGGAGGTGCAGGAGATGCAGGTTTGATCCCTGGGTCAGGAAGATCCCCTGGAGTAGGAAATGGCAATTTGCTCCAGTATTCTCACCTGAAAAATCCCATCATGGACAGAGGAGCCTGGCAGGCTACCGCCAATGAGATCAAAAGAGTCGGACACGACTGAACCCACAAGAACACATGCTATCCAGTGTATCATTAATGTCCCTTGTCATTGTCTCTAGGCTGTTTCTTTGACCTTGCAGCTGGGCTATTACAAGGTTTGCAGGTTTGAGAGGTACAGCCTAACATCTACCTTGTATTACAAGGCAACCTTAGTGATCTTCAAAAAACACAACTCTGAACCCGCCACTCTCCCGCATAAACCCCTCAAAGGCATCCCATTGCTCTTGGGATAAAGTCTAGATTCCTTTAAGAAGGCTTAGGAGTCTAGCCCCTCCCTACCTCTCCATGCTCATCTTGTGTCACACTCATCCTCTCTCCTCTAGCCACGTGAGACTCCTCTTAGTATCTCAGGCACCCCAGGTTCTTCATTGCCTAGAGTTTTCTGTGTGTATTGTGTTTTCTTCTGCATGGAATTTTCCTTCCTCCAAATTCTTTGTCTGTATAATTAATACTCATGCCATGAATCTCAGCTTAAACATCACTTTTGTAGGGAATCCCTCCAATGGACCCCAGCCTCCCACTGGATTAAGTTAAGAGTTCCTGGTCTCCAATATCATCTCTACTTTTCTCATAACAGTCAGCACAACTTAAATTACGTGTTATTGCCCATTTCTTCCACAAGACTGAAATTACATGAAGAGAGGTCTATATCTCCTTTAATGTATTTCATCATCTAGTTCAGAATATGGCACATATAAATGTAAGTCTCTCAATGAATATTTTATGAATGAATAAGTAACTAAATCTCCATTGTCTTGAGACCCATTGGGGAGTGATAGGATAGCAGATAGGTTTTGAATAATCAAAATAATTATGGGGATTTCAGATTTTCTTTTACTTATTTGTGATGTTAAGTTACTAGTATGTTGGGATTTTCTACCACACACTTATTAATAATTAAAAATTCATAAAGTTATCATTATTATTAAATCCAAAAGGAATATGTCCCTACTACATTACAGCATTCATAAGAATCATTTAGATAATGTAGATTAAAATGTGAAAGATAACCAATAAGCTTCTAGAATATAACATAGGAGAAGACTCGTGTCCTAGAAGGAGGCCAATATTTCTTAAACAAAGCATTAACCCTTAAGAAAAGTATTGATAAACTTGGAATACATTAAATTTAAGAACTTCTACTCATCAGAGCTTATTGACACAAATAGCAACCATTTTGTTCCCTCTTAGGGAATGGGTTGACTGGGTTCAGCTGGGCAAATCTGCTGCTCCATGTGATGCTGGTTGGGGTTGAGGTATCTAAAGCTCATCTGAGCTAGAACGTCCAAGATGGCCCTTTTACATGACTGGTCAATCCATGGTGGTTACTGATTGGGAGCTTCGCTAGGGTGATTGACTTCGGAATACCTCCACAAGGCCTCTCCACGTGGCTCAGACTTCTCAGAGACTAGAGTCTCAAGAGTAAGTCTTCCAAGAGGGAGGAAGTAGAAACTGCCCAACTTCTCAAAGGCTAGGACCAGAAGTGGTGTAGTATTGCCTTCAACACGTCCTATTGGTTAAGCAGTCACAAGGCAAGCCTACATTCAGAGGAAGGAGTAATAAACACCAGTTCTCAATGGGAGACTGAAAAAGAGTTTATAATCATCTTTAATCTACCACAATACCATTAAGAATGTAACAGCAAGCCACAGATGATGAGAATTAATGTTCAGAAATGTTATCAGTTGGGATGGACATAGACACTGTCATACAGAGTGAAGTAAATCAGAAAGAGGAAAACAAATCTCGTATATTAGTGCACATACCCACTCCAGTGTTCTTGCCTGGAGAATCCCAGGGACAGGGGAGCCTGGTGGGCTGCCGTCTATGGGGTCGCACAGAGTCGGACACGACTGAAGCAACTTAGCAGCAGCAGTGCACATAGGTAAACTCTAGAAAAATAGTACAGATGACCTTATTTGCAAAGTAGAAATAGGGACACAGACATAGAGAGCAAATGTATGGACACCAAGGGGGAAAAGAGAGGGTGGGATGAACTGGGAGACTGGGATTGACATATATACACTACTGATACTATGTATGAAATAGATAACTAATGAGAACCTACTGTACAGCTCAGGGAACCTTACTTTGGGCTCTCTGGTGACCTAAATGGGAAGGAAATCCAAAAAAGAGGGGATTACGTATAGCTGATTCACTTTGCTCTTCAGTAGAAACTGAACAACAGGGTAAAGCAACTGCTGCGCCTGCTGCTGCTAAGTCCTGTCAGTCGTGTCTGACTCTGTGCGACCCCACAGACGGCAGCCCACCAGGCTCCCCCGTCCCTGGGATTCTCCAGGCAAGAACACTGGAGTGGGTTGCCATTTCCTTCTCCAATGCATGCGTGCATGCTAAGTTGCTTCAGTCATGTCCGACTCTGTGCAACCCTGTCTCTTATACACATCTAGATGTGTATAAGAGACAGGTGTGCCACTGTGTGGTCAGGCCACTCAAGATGGCTATTGTCTTGCTCTCTTTAGATCCCCTGCTGTCCAGTCCCTGCTTCACCTACACCCTACTCACATGACTATTCAGCCCTGTTAATCATAGGGCTTAATGTAATGGCCTGTGGTGCTTACCCCTACCCCAGTTGCTGTTTTCCCTGGTAACTGAGGAGCTTCCCATAACTGATAGGTTCCCTCCCCAAACCAGAAGCCAGCTGTTTGTCCTGCCTGTGTCTGCCGTACATGGTGGGGTGCCACACCAGGACTTCACTTTGGACTTGTACAGTTTTCTGCAATACAGCATCCCTGGTAGCTCAGTGGTAAAGAATCTGCCTGCCAAAGCAGGAGGTGCAGGAGATGCAGGTTTGATCCCTGGGTCAGGAANGTGAGTCTGAGTGAACTCCGGGAGATGGTGATGGACAGGGAGGCCTGGCGTGCTGCGATTCATGGGGTCGCAAAGAGTCGGACACGACTGAGCGACTGAACTGAACTGATAGTAATCTGCTGCTTACTTGCCAGTCTCTCCAGTTCCTAGAACTCAGCTGTACTCAATGAATGTTTGATTAACATACAGAAGAATAAATAGATAATAGTTGTTTAACCTTGGGACATAACCTGTCTGATTCTTAATGCTTTCATTTGTAAAGTGATAAATAAAATGTGTAGAACAATTTAAGAGATAAAAAGAGTATGATTCGGTAAGTAAAGAGTCAAAGTTTGGACAACTGGATATTCCTAAGAAAGAAAAAAATAAAGAGGACCAAAGGAGAAGAGCATTTACAGCGGAATAGGTGAGTTCAACTTTGAACACGCCAAAATTGAGGTATTTAGAACACGTCAAGCAGACTGATGTGTTATAGCCTGCAGCTTAGAGGTCTGTGGTGGGATAGATTTGTGAGTTAATGGCATGCAGATGGTGACTGAAGCCATCAGACAGAGACCAAAGAATGAGATAAGCTTTTGGATTGAGAATAGACCCTTAGGGAACATTCTCAAGAGAAGGAGGAAGTGCACAGGGGTCTGTCTAGAATAGGGGGAGTGTGGTAAACCAGAAGCATGGATGCTGATGGTTTCGCAAAACAGGTAATGATCAATAATAATGAAAAGAACAGAGATCAAGATATTAACACCCCTTGGAACTGAAGATTGTATCTTTCAAAGATAACTGTAACCACATTTTCCATTACACATGCTCTTTACCTTTGTCCCATTTAGAGAGGGGGTAAATGTTATCTCCCTTTGATTCTGGAAAGTCTTGTGACCACTTTAACAGTCATGGTGGAAATGAGGCTATGGGAGGTCTGAAGCTATAAAACTCACAGTTTCTGAGTCCTAACAAGCAATGTCTCTTCCACTTCCTTTCCTGAAACACTAGAGCATGCCCCGTATGAAGCCGCCGTGCTGCAAGGAAGGCAAACCACGTAGAGAGGTTATGTATAGGACTCTGGTCACCATCATGCAGCAGAGACAAGCTGCACTGTGTGATCAGTCTGACTTCCCAACCCTCTGAATACAAAAGCACAATAAAATCATTGTTTTATGCCACTAAGTTTTAGAATAATTTGTAATTTATTACACAGTGACAGTACCTAGAGAGCTTCCCAGGTAGTTCAGAGGTAAAGAATCCATCTGCCAAGCAGGAGATCCAGGTTCGATTCCTGGATTGGGAAGATCCTCTGGAGAAGGAAATGGCAACCCACTCTAGTATTCTTGCCTGCAAAATCCACTGGATCAAGGAGCCTGGCAAGCTACAGTCCATGGGATCACAAAGAGTCAGACACCACTTGGTAAGTCGCTTCAGTCATGTCTGACTCTGTGTGACCCCAGAGCCCACCAGGCTCCACCGTCCCTGGGATTCTCCAGGCAAGAACACTGGAGTGGGTTGCCATTGCCTTCCCCATTGAGAGTAGAGTGAGTCAGAAATATTAGGGCAAGAAATGATGGGAATGAGGGGGGCATAGAATTTGAGGTCAGGGAAGAGACCCTATTTCTAGGCGTATTTAGAACAGAGGCACGTGACTGTGTTAGGGGCCTTGTTCTAGATCAAGGTTCTTGTCCTCCAAGTCCAGTGCCCCAGCCTCAGGCAGGCCTCTCCCATTGGAGCCAGGAAGCCCCCAGGCCTGGGAGATGACTGTTTTCCTAGAACTCTGTAAAGGAGGGTGGTGGGCGGTGGTGGGGGCCACGCCTGGCTGCGAACCCTTCAGACAGCCTGGGCATCTCTGACTCAGGAAGTCAGACATAGCAATGGATCTTCCTGTTATTACTGTTCTGCTATAAATAAACCAGAAAAATGTTAGAGTTCTTGAACTCTCCTGAGAGGAAGACAATAAAAAGCAATCTGACCAGTCACCTGGAAGCTCATTTTAAATAACTTTCTATGCCTATTTTAAGACAAAAATGGACACACTCCTATTAATAAGCCTGGCTAACTAACTAAGGCCTGCCTGCGGCCAGAGTGACTCTGAAAGCCTCTTTCCCCACAGAGGCCCTGTGAGTGACAAGAAGGGTGTGCTCTTGTCACCAGACAAGCCTCTGCTGGTCATTACAGGTAGAAACTTCTACAAGGAAAGAGATTCCTTGACTTCTAATCCAGGTCTGACCCTTCGTGAAGGAATTTATGCACATAATTACAGCAGCCAAAGGATAGAGTTCACCTGAGACCAAGCATGTTTCTTTCTGGACATCCCCCTCTAAGAGTACCAACAATCTGAGGGAGCTTGTTCTATTCTATGCCCATTTTACAGATGTGGAAACTGAGTCTCAGAAGAGTACATTCCACTCCCCATGCCCGGGTTCTCACAGTTAGAGAAGCTGGGAACTGAGGCAGTCTATGGAGAAGGCAATGGCATCCCACTCCAGTACTCTTGCCTGGAAAATCCCATGGATGGAGGAGCCTGGTGGGCTGCAGTCCATGGGATCGCTAAGAGTCGGACATGACTGAGCAACTTCACTTTCACTTTTCACTTTCATGCATTGGAAAAGGAAATGGCAACCTACACCAGTGTTCTTGCCTGGAGAGTCCCAGGGACAGGGGAGCCTGGGGGGCTGCTGTCTCTGGGGTCTCACAGAGTCGGACATGACTGAAGCGACTTAGCAACAGCAGCTGACAAACCTGGGGAAATAACCTCTCTGCCATCTACCTGCCTTCCTGAGGCACAATTGTGGGCATCCCAGGTGGCCCAGTGGTAAAGATTCCACCTGTCAATGTAGAAGACAAAGAGCTAAGAGTTCAATCCCTGGGTCAGGAATATCCCCTGGAGTAGGAAATGGCTACCTGCTCTACTCTTCTTGCCTGGAAAATCCCATGAACAGAGAAGACTGGCAGGCTGCAGTCTATGAGGTCGCAAAGAGACAGGACTGATCACGCATGCATGCATTCTGAGGCACAATTCAGTTGCGTGAAAGCTTTCAAAGTCACCTTCCTTTTGCTTCAGCTCAGATGTAGTCAGGAGGCAGCTGATCATCACGTCCACCCTGTGCCTTGCTCATGCCATTCTTCAGTGTCCTGGCTCTACTCGGCAAAGCCACTCTGGCCAGAAAATCGGGTCTCCTTCAACCCAGACGCCCCCGCCATCCTGCAGGGAGGTCACCCCTCGTCCATCAGACATGCTGGCTTCCTGGTTTCAAGGACAAAAAGAGCCTCTCAGGACTGAAGACCTCCAGGAGCTTCTCTGTGGTGTCCACCTGTCCCTGCCTTTCTCGCCGTTTTCTCTAGAGTCTCACTTCTCACTGCATACCTTCTCCTGCCCAGGTCTCCTCCTGGTCTCTCCTCACAAGGCAGCTCAGACTCTACCATGTAGAACCTTCCAATGCATTCCTGTCCTCCAGCCCACTGCTAACTGCCTGAACGCCTCAGCATTCTTGGTTCAGATTCCTGAGGTGGGAATCTGATTGGCCCAGCTCCCTTTATGGGCTGGGCCACAGGTCATAGGCAAACAGTCAGCCTGAATTGGTTCACATTACTTCCCTGCTGTACTGGACGCCAGGAGTGGGACAAACAGAGCCAAGGAATGTCCTTCGGCTCGTTCAGCTGGGGCCATTTGTTGAATTGTTCCTTTCAGAAAACACAATGGCTAACATTTGTACTGCGTTGCTAAAACCTACATGGGCCCTGTGGTAGGAACGTAGGCTTCTGGAGCCATTTATCCGTTCAGTCAAGTTCAGTCGCTCAGTCGTGTCCAACTCTTTGCAACCACATTGAGTGCAGCACACCAGCCCTCCCTGGCCATCACCAACTAACTCCCTGAGTTTATTCAAACTCATGTCCATTGAGTCGGTGATGCCATCTCATCCTCTATCGTCCCCTTATCCTCCCGCCTACAATCTTTCCCAGCATCAGGGTTTTTTCAGATGAGTCAGTTCTTCCCGTCAGGTGGCCAAAGTATTGGAGTTTCAGCTTTAGCATCAGTCCTTTCAATGAATATTCAGGACTGATTTCTTTTAAGATGGATTGGTTTGATCTCCTTGCAGTCCAAGGGACTCTCAAGAGTCTTCTCCAACACCACAGTTCAAAAGCAGCAATTCTTCAGCTCTCAGCTTTCTTTACAGTCCAACTCTCACATCCATCTATAAATAAGGGCTTTAACTGCTAGAAATGATGATGTAAGGTAAACAGACTCTCACTCCAGCAGTCCTATTCTCTTTTAAACTGCTCGCCACCAAAATGTCTCTCTGCCTTTAAGCGCTCTCAGATGGTGACCTCTGCCTTCTATCCCCTCGCCCCACACACCTCTGGCACTGGTGATTTTTGAGCTGTCACTGCCTCCCCGGGCTGCCTCTGCTGATCCCCTCAGCACACCTAAGCCTTGCGGTGATTTAAGGAACCACCACAGCAGGCATTCTTCATCCTAATTATGTCACCTGTTACTTTAGGGCATCACCATGCTCTGACCTCTGATGGCTTGGGGACCCTTGATCGCATCTGCTCTTCCAGTCTGTCCTCTCCAGCTACTTTGCTCAGGACCCAGGCACAAGGGTGTGGGGAACGAGGGAGGCTGAGAAGCTGGGGCAAAGCTGAGGAGAGATAGCAGGTCTTTCTCTGCATCAGTCTCCATTTGGTCACCTGGGGTTGAGTTATTTCCCTGGTCTCTCAGGCTAGTAGACTTGGGACAGGGCCTGACCTGGCTTAGAATCCACTTGACAGGTGGCTGTCATGGGCACTGCCTCCCGGGATCAACAGGACGGAGGACTTTGGGGTGAAAAATACAACAGGACGAGTACTCTGCACCAGAACTCATGGGGAAGCTGGTAGGCAGTGGGCAGATGGGCTCTCAAGTTTACACTGGTCTCCTCTCTGTATATCTCTGTTTGCCTAGGCTTGAGGGGAGATATAGAGAAGGACAGAGCTGTAGGGAGAGGAAGTGGGGAAGAGATTGGGCCCAGACAGCAGTGGACCTAGCGTAATGAGTTAAGTATTCACAGATGCTGGAGCACCAATTATCTTAGGGGTGATTTCTCTCTGGAAGCCAGTCCTTTACAATGGACATAGCCTAGCCCTGTAGGTCAGCTGGGAGCAGATGGTAAGATTTGATGTGATACTTAAAGCACGTTCTCAGAAGCCAAACTGAATGTATGGGAATTCTAGCCAACCTCACCAGCTGTGTTACCTTGGACCGATTAGTACAAGCCTTGGTTTCCTCATCTGTGAGTCAGAAGTCACCACAGGATAGATCTTGTAGGGGCACTGTGAGCAGGCCATCAGATAATGCACACAAAGTGTTCACAACAGCATCTCGCACCCAGCACCGCGTTCACTGTCCTTGCAGAGCTCATTGCCTCCTACCTGCTCCAACAAGAGTGTAAGTTCCTCGGGGATTTCAATATATTTTTTCTCATGGTACATCAGTGTTGATAATTGGAAAATAAGTCAGTGAATGCTTGGAAAATAAACTTATTTACAAAGTTCCAGTGAAGAAGATCTTATTAACCGTGGTAAGACCTGTATGATTTTATATATTTGCTGAGGCTCATTCCTTCAGTGTGGTGGGCAAGGCCACACCCAAAACCACCTCCATCCCCATAAACCCACCCACATCTGCACACCCATGGCCACTCCCCTCCCCACACACTAACCCATCCCCTTCACCCACCTCTGCACACCCCTGTACTCAATCAACTCCCCCCACCCTCCCACACATCCCTACCCCACAAGCACACACACAGCCTCTCATGCACAGCCATACCCACTCCTTCCACAGATTTCCCTCTCTGCACATCCATCCTCACACACACCACACACACACACACACACACACACACACACTCCCATCCTGATACTATCTAAGGAATGTATTTTCCTTCTATATCCTTCTTTAGGGTAAGAAGGAAATGGCAACCCACTCCAGTGTTCTTGCCTTGAGAATCCCAGGGATGGGGGAGCCTGGTGCGCTGCCATCTGTGGGGTTGCACAGAGTCAGACACGACTGAAGCGACTTAGCAGGAAAAGAAAATGAGCTTTCCCGGCTGCTTCAAGTCTCCAACCCTCACCCTTTCTGTCCCCACCTGCTCTTCCCTCCACCTGTTCCTCTCTCAGTGGAAAGGACAGTGCCCTGGGAGGTCTGGACCTGAGTTTCTCAGGTGTCACCGAAATGAAGCCACAGTTCAGAGGCTCTCAGAGCTGGAATCACCTTCAAGGTCCTCCTAACAGGAGGAAGCCCATTTCCTCTTTGGCTCCCTGGACAGAAATGCTTCCTTTCTCAATCCCATAGGAACATAGCTAGGCCTGCTATGGAGCAGCTCAGGTCTGTCTGGGATCCCCTCAGGGGAGCGTCTACCCACTTGTAGCTCACCTCTGCAGTGGTTCTCACATTGCCTACACAACAGAGTGGAGAAAGTTTACTTAGAGTTAACACAAATGTGCGTTTAAGATATTTTTATTAATTTTTATTGATTTATTTATTTGGCCGTGCCAGGTCTTAGTTGCAGTAGGTGGGATCTAGCTCCTTGTCCAGGGATTGAAACTGGGCCCCCTGCATTGGGAACATGCAGTCTTAGCCACTGGACCACCAGGGAAGTCCCTGTTTAAAACATTTAACAAATATTTATATTCGAGTAATATAATTTAACCCTCACAGCGCTGTTATGATGGGTAGCCCTCCATTTTACAAATGAGAAAACAATGAGCACGGCAATGTTCACTGACTTGGACATTGTTCACTAGCATGGACATTGTAGAGCCAAAATTCTGACTTTTCTGACTCCAAAACTGCAGCTAAAAATTGAAAGATCCTCCCTGTAACCTTAGGTTCAGGGAACAGCTTTGCCATCACATGGCCTTATCTTCTACCGGTCTAGTGACACACATAGCCTTTTCCGGTGATAAGCTTTGATATGACACCACATGTGACTTGGCAGCTCTGACTTTCTGGGGAGATGCAAGCACTATCTCTTGTCTCTGGCAAAAACCCTCTCCATCCAGCCACCCACCCACCATCCATTTACCTGTCTACCCATCCAACCATCTATCCATCTTCCTACCCGTCTAACTAAAACCTCTCTGAGCACCAATTTATTCATCTATAAAACGAGGATAGTTAATGTAAGGTTTAAGTGTTGCAAACATGTTATGTACCTGACATATAGTGATGCATTAACATTTATTCCATGATATCTTTGCCTAGTTAAGGAGTCAGCTTCAGGGGGATGTTACTTCTTTGCAATGTCCCAATCCTGCAGCTGGATAATGTTCAAAGAGCTCTGTCTTTTGATTCATGGCTCTGAGGAACTGGAGTTATTTGGATGCCTGTGTCCTTTTTATTAGATATGTCTCTCTGACCTCCACAGAGAACAGTAAGTAAGTCCTATAAAGGAAAACTGTGGGCAGGGGGATCACGAATGATGTAAACCAAAGTCAGCAGCAGCCTACAGGCTTCACCTTAAAAGAGTCAGGCATGGGGTCGAGGGTGGGGGTAGAGACTGGAGAGCAGAAAGTTTTGATTAGCTTCCCCTCCTTTCCTCCAGACTCCTTATCTCTCAAGAAGGAAACTTGTGCAACACTGAACTATAAAAATCTTCGGTTGCAGCTTTGATGTGTCTTCTCCATAAAAAGCTCAGCCTGGCCCTAGATCTGATAGACAGAGTGCCTGATGAACTATGGACGGAGGTTTGTGACATTGTACAGGAAACAGGGTAGAATTGATGCTTTTGAACTGTGGTGTTGGAGAAGACTCTTGAGAGTCCCTTGACTGCAAGAAGATCCAATCAGTGCATCCTAAAGAGGTCAGTCCTGGGTGTTCACTGGAAGAACTCATGTTGAAGCTGAAACTCTAATACTTTGGCCATATCATGTGAAGAGCTGACTCACTGGAAAAGACCCTAATGCTGGGAAGGATTGGGAGCAGGAGGAGAAGGGGACGAGAGAGGATGAAATGGCTGATTGGTCCATCACCAATTTGATGGACCTGGGTTTGGGTAGACTCTGGAAATTGGTGATGGACAGGGAGGCTGGAGTGATGCGATTCATGGGGTCACAAAGAGTCGGACATGACTGAGCAACTGAACTGAACTGAACTGGCCCTGGGAAAGAAGTTGATGGAAAACTTAAGGTCTGGACTGTGGTGAACAAAGTCAGTGAGGCTGAAGCCCAGACAATGTTCTGGGGATGATGACCATGGAACTGGTTATGCCTGCTATCTCTACGGTACTTTACAGTTTGACCAGTTTCCATATGTGCCATCACTTCACAACCCTGTACGTCAGGAAGGATAGGCATGTCTAGACTGTTCAGTCCAGTTCAGTTCATTTCAGTCACTCAGTCATGTCTGACTCTTTGTGATCCCATGAATTGCAGCACACCAGGCCTCCCCGTCCATCACCAACTCCCAGAGTTCACTCAAACTCGCATCCATCAAGTCGGTGATGCCATCCTCTGTCGTCCCCTTCTCCTCCTGCCCCCAGTCCCTCCCAGCATCAGAGTCTTTTCCAATGAGTCAACCTTCACATGAGGTGGCCAAAGTACTGGACTTTCAGCTTCAGCATCAGTCCTTCCAAAGAACACCCACGACTGATCTCCTTTAGAATGGACTGGTTGGATCTCCTTGCAGTCCAAGGGACTCTCAAGAGTCTTCTCCAACACCACAGTTCACAGCATCAATTCTTTGGCACTCAGCTTTCTTTATAGTCCAACTCACATCCATACATGACTACTGGAAAAACCATAGCCTTGACTAGATGGACCTTTGTTGACAAAGTAACGTCTCTGCTTAGGTTTGTCATAACTTTCCTTCCAAGGAGTAATCGTCTTTTAATTTCATGGCTACAATCACCATCTGCAGTGATTTGGGAGCCCCCAAAATAAAATCAGCCACTGTTTCCACTGTTTCCCCATCTATTTCCCATGAAGTGATGGGACCGGATGCCATGATCTTCGTTTTCTGAATGTTGAGCTTTAGGCCAACTTTTTCACTCTCCACTTTCACTTTCATCAAGAGGCTTTTTAGCTCCTCTTCACTTTCTGCCATAAGGGTGGTGTCATCTGCATATCTGAGGTTATTGATATTTCTCCTGGCAATCTTGATTCCAGCTTGTGCTTCTTCCAGCCCAGCATTTCTCATGATTTCTCATTTAACTCTGCATAAAAGTTAAATAAGCAGGGTGACAATATACAGCCTTGACATACTTCTTTTCCTATTTGGAACCAGTCTGTTGTTCCATGTCCAGTTCTAACTGTTGCTTCCTGNCGCTTGTGTTTCTTCCAGTCCAGGGTTATGCTGTACCAAATACATTTCTGCCTCTTTTACATACATTTTCTTATTTAGTTGAAAATGCTACTACCATCTTTAATTTTGTCAATTCAAGTATGTATATAGTGAATGTATCCTATTGCATTGGTGTGATAAAACAAAAGGATGTTCACAAGTTTGTAGAAGTAATTTATTTCAGTCAGAAATTTCCTTCATGTTCCCACCCATTTTGAAGATCTTTTGTGCTCATTATGTTCCTAAACAAAAGGAAAGCTTATCTCCAACTCTGTTAAATCTTTTATGTAGAAATACCTCTTTTATAGATGGGGAAACAGGGGAAACAGTGTCAGACTTTTTTTTTCTGGTTCCTCTGCCTTTCCTAAAACCAGCTTGAACATCTGGAAGTTCACAGTTCATGTATTGCTGAAGGCTGGCTTGGAGAATATTGAGCATTACTTTAGTAGCATGTGAGATGAGTGCAATTGTGCGGTACTTTGAGCATTCTTTGGGATTGCCTTTCTCTGGAATTGGAATGAAAACTGACCTTTTCTAGTCCTGTGGCCAGTGCTGAGTTTTCCAAATTTGCTGACATATTGAGTGCAACACTTTCACAGCATCATCTTTTCGGATTTGAAGTAGCTCAACTGGAATTCTGTCACCTCCACTAGCTTTGTTCGTAGTGATGCTTTCTAAAGCCCACTTGAGGATCAAAATATACCACTTTGGCAGAAGGATTATTTTGGGCTGAAGACAATTGAGAGACAGCAGACACCAAAAAATCTCTCTGCCCTCACCTTCTGGGCTTCCCTGGTGGCTCAGAGGTGAAGAAAACACCTGCAGTGTTGTAGGCACAGGAGACATAGGTTCAATCCTTGGGTCAGGAAGACCCCTGTAGGTGGAAATATAGCAGCCCTCTCCAGTATTCTTGCCTGGAAACTTGCATGGACAGAGGAACCTGGCAGGCTTGACGGGGCCTCAAAGAGTCAAACACAACTGAGGCAACTCAGCTAGTATGTAAGCCTTCACCTAAAAGCAGAACATAAACTCCTATTTGCAAAGGTGTCTCCCTCTCCTGTGCTAGAAAGATGAGGACCAAGGAGGACAACTTCTTATACTCTTAATTGCAGGAGACAATTCTATACTTTTAACAGCTCAGAGATAGCACCATGAGGACTCTCCATTACACATCTTACTAAAATAATCCTTATCCTCCATCAGTTTCACATGTATTTGCCTACGAAGGCTTTCCTTTGTTTTATTACTGCTCTACAAATTTATTGTTTTTCATTAAGATGCTATATAAGCCCCTTTGAGGCACTCATCATTGAGTTTCTCCCACGTGCACTCATGCTGCAGTCATTCATAAACTGTGCTATTTTTTCCCTTGTTTATCTGTCTTTTCATCAGTTTCTGGGCCCAGCTGCAGAACCTGGGAGGACAGAGGAAAAAGCTTTTTCCTCCCCTTAGTTGTTGTTTTCCAGTCGCTAAGTCGTGTCCAGCTCTGTGGTCCCATGAACTGTAGCTCGCCAGGTTCTTCTGTCCATGAGGTTTCCCAAGCAAGAACACTGGAGTGGGTTGACCTTTCCCTCTCCAGGGGCTCTTCCTGATCCAGGGATCAAACCCACTTTTCCTGCATTGGCAGGCGGATTCTTTGTCGCTGAGCCACCAGGGACGCCCTTTTCCTCACCTACAATACCTACTATACAGATGAAGACACTAACCACCAATAACTGGCTCTTCCCCAGATCACTGAGGCTTCAACCCAATCTCCTGACTCCCAAGAGCCCTCTACCCCATTCCAGACTTCCTCTTTGCACAAGGCCCCTAGATACTGGGAAAGATCTATTTCACCATGTCTTAGGCAGCCATGACTTCAAAACAGTTTGGAGAGACTCCTTTTAGTTTTTCCTTGTCTTTGAGTTTTTAATTAATTCATTCAAATTTGACTTTACAAAGTACCTGCCAAAATGCAGGCCTTTGCAATTCGGTAGGTGAGGGGCGTGGTCGGGAACTGGCTGCCCTGGGAGCATCAGGTTACCCTGCCAATAACCTCCTGGAGGGAATGACTCAGCAGCCCAGACCTAAAAGATAAGTCAGAGGGACTCAGGCAAAAGAAGAGAGGGTTCTGGGTAGAGGAATCCCTGCTTGCAGACACCAGGATGCAAAGAGCTTGGTGAGTTTGGGGAAGTGAAGAGATTCAGTAGGTGGGAGGGTGAGTGGAAGCAGGAGGAAGGGGAACTGGGAGATGCAAGGCTGTTGAGTGGCAGGGGACAGAGGTCAGGGGACTATGTAACAATGCTGAGAAGTTAGTCTTCATCCTAAGAGCAATGGAAGCCTTCAGAAGGATTTAGCTGGGGCCTCAGATGGTTATGATTGCCTCTGACTGATGTGAGAAGAATGGATTGGAAAATGCGGGAGGTAAAGAGTTAAATAAAGATCTATTTCACCATGTCTTAGGCAGCCATGACTTCAAAACAGTTTGGAGAGACTCCTTTTAGTTTTTCCTTGTCTTTGAGTTTTTAATTAATTCATTCAAATTTGACTTTACAAAGTACCTGCCAAAATGCAGGCCTTTGCAATTCGGTAGGTGAGGGGCGTGGTCGGGAACTGGCTGCCCTGGGAGCATCAGGTTACCCTGCCAATAACCTCCTGGAGGGAGTGACTCAGCAGCCCAGACCTAAAAGATAAGTCAGAGGGACTCAGGCAAAAGAAGAGAGGGTTCTGGGTAGAGGAATCCCTGCCTGCAGACACCGGGATGCAAAGAGCTTGGTGAGTTTGGGGAAGTGAAGAGATTCAGTAGGTGGGAGGGTGAGTGGAAGCAGGAGGAAGGGGAACTGGGAGATGCAAGGCTGTTGAGTGGCAGGGGACAGAGGTCAGGGGACTATGTAACAATGCTGAGAAGTTAGTCTTCATCCTAAGAGCAATGGAAGCCTTCAGAAGGATTTAGCTGGGGCCTCAGATGGTTATGATTGCCTCTGACTGATGTGAGAAGAATGGATTGGAAAATGCGGGAGGTAAAGAGTTAAACAACTTCCCTGGTGGCTCAGAGGTTAAAGTGTCTGCCTGGAATGCAGGAGACCAGGGTTCGATCCCTGGGTCAGGAAGATCCCCTGGAGAAGGAAATGGCAACCCACTCCAGTACTCTTGCCTGGAGAATCCCATGGAGAGAGGAGCCTGGTAGGCTACAGCCCATGGGGTCGCAAAGAGTCAGACAAGAACCTGGGGATTTTGTTTTTCAGTATTTTTTCAACATATCTTCACTGCTAGATTGAGAACTCCTGGAAAGCAGAAAAATGAGTCTGAAATACAGTCCTGGAGTTGCCAGCACTCCCACAGAAGCACACTTCTGAAAGAAACAAGCCTTTATCAGTATCACCAAGCAGAGCCTATGTAGACCCAGGCCTGCCCTCAAAGAGCCCGCAATCTAGTGTGGCATATAGACATATAAACCTGTCTCTTATACACATCTAGATGTGTATAAGAGACAGGATCCACACAGTCAAAGGCTTTGGCATAGTCAATAAAGCAGAAATAGATGTTTTTCTGGAACCCTCTTGCTTTTTCCATGATCCAGCAGATGTTGGCAATTTGATCTCTGGTTCCTCTGCCTTTCCTAAAACCAGCTTGAACATCTGGAAGTTCACAGTTCATGTATTGCTGAAGGCTGGCTTGGAGAATATTGAGCATTACTTTAGTAGCATGTGAGATGAGTGCAATTGTGCAGTACTTTGAGCATTCTTTGGGATTGCCTTTCTCTGGAATTGGAATGAAAACTGACCTTTTCTAGTCCTGTGGCCAGTGCTGAGTTTTCCAAATTTGCTGACATATTGAGTGCAACACTTTCACAGCATCATCTTTTCGGATTTGAAGTAGCTCAACTGGAATTCTGTCACCTCCACTAGCTTTGTTCGTAGTGATGCTTTCTAAAGCCCACTTGAGGATCAAAATATACCACTTTGGCAGAAGGATTATTTTGGGCTGAAGACAACTGAGAGACAGCAGACACCAAAAAATCTCTCTGCCCTCACCTTCTGGGCTTCCCTGGTGGCTCAGAGGTGAAGAAAACACCTGCAGTGTTGTAGGCACAGGAGACATAGGTTCAATCCTTGGGTCAGGAAGACCCCTGTAGGTGGAAATATAGCAGCCCTCTCCAGTATTCTTGCCTGGAAACTTGCATGGACAGAGGAACCTGGCAGGCTTGACGGGGCCTCAAAGAGTCAAACACAACTGAGGCAACTCAGCTAGTATGCAAGCCTTCACCTAAAAGCAGAACATAAACTCCTATTTGCAAAGGTGTCTCCCTCTCCTGTGCTAGAAAGATGAGGACCAAGGAGGACAACTTCTTATACTCTTAATTGCAGGAGACAATTCTATACTTTTAACAGCTCAGAGATAGCACCATGAGGACTCTCCATTACACATCTTACTAAAATAATCCTTATCCTCCATCAGTTTCACATGTATTTGCCTACGAAGGCTTTCCTTTGTCTTATTACTGCTCTACAAATTTATTGTTTTTCATTAAGATGCTATATAAGCCCCTTTGAGGCACTCATCATTGAGTTTCTCCCACATGCACTCATGCTGCAGTCATTCATAAACTGTGCTATTTTTTCCCTTGTTTATCTGTCTTTTCATCAGTTTCTGGGCCCAGCTGCAGAACCTGGGAGGACAGAGGAAAAAGCTTTTTCCTCCCCTTAGTTGTTGTTTTCCAGTCGCTAAGTCGTGTCCAGCTCTGTGGTCCCATGAACTGTAGCTCGCCAGGTTCTTCTGTCCATGAGGTTTCCCAAGCAAGAACACTGGAGTGGGTTGACCTTTCCCTCTCCAGGGGCTCTTCCTGATCCAGGGATCAAACCCACTTTTCCTGCATTGGCAGGCGGATTCTTTGTCGCTGAGCCACCAGGGACGCCCTTTTCCTCACCTACAATACCTACTATACAGATGAAGACACTAACCACCAATAACTGGCTCTTCCCCAGATCACTGAGGCTTCAACCCAATCTCCTGACTCCCAAGAGCCCTCTACCCCATTCCAGACTTCCTCTTTGCACAAGGCCCCTAGATACTGGGAAAGATCTATTTCACCATGTCTTAGGCAGCCATGACTTCAAAACAGTTTGGAGAGACTCCTTTTAGTTTTTCCTTGTCTTTGAGTTTTTAATTAATTCATTCAAATTTGACTTTACAAAGTACCTGCCAAAATGCAGGCCTTTGCAATTCGGTAGGTGAGGGGCGTGGTCGGGAACTGGCTGCCCTGGGAGCATCAGGTTACCCTGCCAATAACCTCCTGGAGGGAGTGACTCAGCAGCCCAGACCTAAAAGATAAGTCAGAGGGACTCAGGCAAAAGAAGAGAGGGTTCTGGGTAGAGGAATCCCTGCCTGCAGACACCGGGATGCAAAGAGCTTGGTGAGTTTGGGGAAGTGAAGAGATTCAGTAGGTGGGAGGGTGAGTGGAAGCAGGAGGAAGGGGAACTGGGAGATGCAAGGCTGTTGAGTGGCAGGGGACAGAGGTCAGGGGACTATGTAACAATGCTGAGAAGTTAGTCTTCATCCTAAGAGCAATGGAAGCCTTCAGAAGGATTTAGCTGGGGCCTCAGATGGTTATGATTGCCTCTGACTGATGTGAGAAGAATGGATTGGAAAATGCGGGAGGTAAAGAGTTAAACAACTTCCCTGGTGGCTCAGAGGTTAAAGTGTCTGCCTGGAATGCAGGAGACCAGGGTTCGATCCCTGGGTCAGGAAGATCCCCTGGAGAAGGAAATGGCAACCCACTCCAGTACTCTTGCCTGGAGAATCCCATGGAGAGAGGAGCCTGGTAGGCTACAGCCCATGGGGTCGCAAAGAGTCAGACAAGAACCTGGGGATTTTGTTTTTCAGTATTTTTTCAACATATCTTCACTGCTAGATTGAGAACTCCTGGAAAGCAGAAAAATGAGTCTGAAATACAGTCCTGGAGTTGCCAGCACTCCCACAGAAGCACACTTCTGAAAGAAACAAGCCTTTATCAGTATCACCAAGCAGAGCCTATGTAGACCCAGGCCTGCCCTCAAAGAGCCCGCAATCTAGTGTGGCATATAGACATATAAACCTGTCTCTTATACACATCTAGATGTGTATAAGAGACAGGATCCACACAGTCAAAGGCTTTGGCATAGTCAATAAAGCAGAAATAGATGTTTTTCTGGAACCCTCTTGCTTTTTCCATGATCCAGCAGATGTTGGCAATTTGATCTCTGGTTCCTCTGCCTTTCCTAAAACCAGCTTGAACATCTGGAAGTTCACAGTTCATGTATTGCTGAAGGCTGGCTTGGAGAATATTGAGCATTACTTTAGTAGCATGTGAGATGAGTGCAATTGTGCAGTACTTTGAGCATTCTTTGGGATTGCCTTTCTCTGGAATTGGAATGAAAACTGACCTTTTCTAGTCCTGTGGCCAGTGCTGAGTTTTCCAAATTTGCTGACATATTGAGTGCAACACTTTCACAGCATCATCTTTTCGGATTTGAAGTAGCTCAACTGGAATTCTGTCACCTCCACTAGCTTTGTTCGTAGTGATGCTTTCTAAAGCCCACTTGAGGATCAAAATATACCACTTTGGCAGAAGGATTATTTTGGGCTGAAGACAACTGAGAGACAGCAGACACCAAAAAATCTCTCTGCCCTCACCTTCTGGGCTTCCCTGGTGGCTCAGAGGTGAAGAAAACACCTGCAGTGTTGTAGGCACAGGAGACATAGGTTCAATCCTTGGGTCAGGAAGACCCCTGTAGGTGGAAATATAGCAGCCCTCTCCAGTATTCTTGCCTGGAAACTTGCATGGACAGAGGAACCTGGCAGGCTTGACGGGGCCTCAAAGAGTCAAACACAACTGAGGCAACTCAGCTAGTATGCAAGCCTTCACCTAAAAGCAGAACATAAACTCCTATTTGCAAAGGTGTCTCCCTCTCCTGTGCTAGAAAGATGAGGACCAAGGAGGACAACTTCTTATACTCTTAATTGCAGGAGACAATTCTATACTTTTAACAGCTCAGAGATAGCACCATGAGGACTCTCCATTACACATCTTACTAAAATAATCCTTATCCTCCATCAGTTTCACATGTATTTGCCTACGAAGGCTTTCCTTTGTTTTATTACTGCTCTACAAATTTATTGTTTTTCATTAAGATGCTATATAAGCCCCTTTGAGGCACTCATCATTGAGTTTCTCCCACATGCACTCATGCTGCAGTCATTCATAAACTGTGCTATTTTTTCCCTTGTTTATCTGTCTTTTCATCAGTTTCTGGGCCCAGCTGCAGAACCTGGGAGGACAGAGGAAAAAGCTTTTTCCTCCCCTTAGTTGTTGTTTTCCAGTCGCTAAGTCGTGTCCAGCTCTGTGGTCCCATGAACTGTAGCTCGCCAGGTTCTTCTGTCCATGAGGTTTCCCAAGCAAGAACACTGGAGTGGGTTGACCTTTCCCTCTCCAGGGGCTCTTCCTGATCCAGGGATCAAACCCACTTTTCCTGCATTGGCAGGCGGATTCTTTGTCGCTGAGCCACCAGGGACGCCCTTTTCCTCACCTACAATACCTACTATACAGATGAAGACACTAACCACCAATAACTGGCTCTTCCCCAGATCACTGAGGCTTCAACCCAATCTCCTGACTCCCAAGAGCCCTCTACCCCATTCCAGACTTCCTCTTTGCACAAGGCCCCTAGATACTGGGAAAGATCTATTTCACCATGTCTTAGGCAGCCATGACTTCAAAACAGTTTGGAGAGACTCCTTTTAGTTTTTCCTTGTCTTTGAGTTTTTAATTAATTCATTCAAATTTGACTTTACAAAGTACCTGCCAAAATGCAGGCCTTTGCAATTCGGTAGGTGAGGGGCGTGGTCGGGAACTGGCTGCCCTGGGAGCATCAGGTTACCCTGCCAATAACCTCCTGGAGGGAGTGACTCAGCAGCCCAGACCTAAAAGATAAGTCAGAGGGACTCAGGCAAAAGAAGAGAGGGTTCTGGGTAGAGGAATCCCTGCCTGCAGACACCGGGATGCAAAGAGCTTGGTGAGTTTGGGGAAGTGAAGAGATTCAGTAGGTGGGAGGGTGAGTGGAAGCAGGAGGAAGGGGAACTGGGAGATGCAAGGCTGTTGAGTGGCAGGGGACAGAGGTCAGGGGACTATGTAACAATGCTGAGAAGTTAGTCTTCATCCTAAGAGCAATGGAAGCCTTCAGAAGGATTTAGCTGGGGCCTCAGATGGTTATGATTGCCTCTGACTGATGTGAGAAGAATGGATTGGAAAATGCGGGAGGTAAAGAGTTAAACAACTTCCCTGGTGGCTCAGAGGTTAAAGTGTCTGCCTGGAATGCAGGAGACCAGGGTTCGATCCCTGGGTCAGGAAGATCCCCTGGAGAAGGAAATGGCAACCCACTCCAGTACTCTTGCCTGGAGAATCCCATGGAGAGAGGAGCCTGGTAGGCTACAGCCCATGGGGTCGCAAAGAGTCAGACAAGAACCTGGGGATTTTGTTTTTCAGTATTTTTTCAACATATCTTCACTGCTAGATTGAGAACTCCTGGAAAGCAGAAAAATGAGTCTGAAATACAGTCCTGGAGTTGCCAGCACTCCCACAGAAGCACACTTCTGAAAGAAACAAGCCTTTATCAGTATCACCAAGCAGAGCCTATGTAGACCCAGGCCTGCCCTCAAAGAGCCCGCAATCTAGTGTGGCATATAGACATATAAACTCTACCTTGGTGTCTGCACCAAGTCCTACAGGAGCACCATGGGGGCATGGCTAGCTTTGCAGAGACCATGAAGGCTTCTCAGAGAAAGTGACATCTGAGCTGGGGCTTGAAAGATGGAAAGGAATTTGCTGGGTGGCTAAGTTTTGATCAAAGAATAAAGATCCTAACTTTCTTAAAGGACAATAAAGTGAGACAGTAAAGTCACTCCTTGGGAGACATTTGTCAGGATGGCCCCACACCTGCATCCCTGCTTTATAGATGATGCCTGAATCCCCCACCTCACTCATCCCCAGATGCCAACCCCACAACACTGGGACTTCAAGACTGTTTTATCCTCTGACATTTTCTTCACATAAAAATGTGAAGGAAACTTGATATAAAATTGCCATTAAGAGCTGATGGACCTGGCTTCAAATCAGGGTGCTGCCACATTGACTTATTTGACAAGTCCCCTTGACCTCTCTAGACCCTCATTTCTCATCTGCATAATGGCAGTAATAGCAGTTCCTGCATCACAACATTAATGGATGGACTTCTGTATGATGCTGTGATGTCTCAGCTCCAAAACTCTCTGTATTCTGATTTATGATGATGCGATTGGTCACTGCAAATTGCATTTTTGCCAGACAAGCTGACTTCTACTTGCGTTCTGCCAACGGGCTGCACAGCTGGAGGGGGATGACGGGATTTACTCCTTACTGTCTGCTTCCTGTGGGTTTCCTGTCTGAAGGAAAAGATCAGGAAGGCTTCTAAGTGGAAGTGATATCTGAACTGGATAAGAATGGAGAGGAGTTTATTGGATGGTTATGACCATCACCACAGCCATGCTTTTTCACCCTGGCAGCAGTGAAACCTCCCCATAGCAGTAGCTGAAGCCAGTTTGCAATTTTGTAAACACAGAATTGGCTGCCTTACATCCAATCAGAGACATCAACACCAACCCAGCAATGCTCCCTCCTCAGTGGTCTGAGTTTCAGCTCACAGCATCCTTCTACTGAGCCTCTAAATTTTAATAATTCTGACCTTTTTCCCCTCTGGTCCCTCATCCCTAGGGTGATTGCTGCTTTCTGCAGCTGCTGTCTTTGTTACAATTTATAACTCTAAATTTACCTGTTCAGTTATCTAGTTAACAATGTTATTCCTATCTAACAGTCCTTTATCTTGAATTCACTCTGTTCAAGTAACTAATGTGGTTTTTGTCTCCTGGTTTCACTCTGACTGCTAATAATTAATTAAAAGATATGTTACCTTTTGAGTTAATCGCCAACAAGGGTTCTCCTGCCCTGTGTTGCTTGCCCCAGTAGAATCAGAGTTCAGTTCAGAAGCAAAGGAAATGTAAAATAGATACTAGAGGGAAGCAGTTGTTTAGCACAAGGAACTCAACTTGGTCTTCTGTGAAGACCTCTAGGGGTGGAGGGGAGGGAGGCTCAGGAGGGAGGGGATATATGTACATTTATATCTGATCCATGTTGTTATACAGAAGAAACCAACAAAACATCTTAAAACATTTGTCCTCCAATTAAAAATAAATAAAAATTAAAATGAAGCAAAGGTGAATTTTATTCTTTGATCAAAAATTGGAGAGGTGTGAGTCTATACCTAAAGCACATGCTCCCCGCAACAGGCTGTCAATGGGGCTGCTTTGTAAGGTTCTCGCCAGTGGGGAGGACAGAGTTCTCATGGATCAGGCATAGCTGTGCTGTTTGCAGCTCCTGAAGTGCTGGGCGCAGCATCTCTGAAGTGTGGTGTGGTGGGCAGTCACTTCTGCACACAGCCTGCCAAGCTGAAGTGTTGAGTGCAGTCATTTTGTACAAAGAACTGAAATGCCTGGTATAAGGCCCCTCTGTGCATGCAGTACCCTGTGAGCGGGTGAAACTAGACTAAGCACAAAGGGAAAGGAAAAATAAATAGACTTTATTGCCCAGATTCTACTTATGTTTCCTGGGGATTGTTCAGTGATATATATATGTATGTGTATATGTACACACAAAACCCATGTGTGTGTGTTTATATGCATATCTAATGTTTGGTACATACTAAACTCTCAATAAATGCTTCTTCTAATGATTCCTTATGGGTTCCTAATGTTCCCTTTTCATTCATTTTTTTCAGCATATGTTGTTTCTTACTGTGTGTCAGGCCCCACGTGAAGTTTTGGAGTACAGAGCTGAATAAGCTACAGTCCAGCCCTCAGGGAGCATACAATTGGAGTGGAGAGGACCACCAAGGACAGGAGCCCATCCCAGGAATGGTTCTTGGCCCCTCCTCCAGGACTCTCCCATTGCTGATCTCACTGCCCAGTTACTCCGTCTCCCAGACCACCCAGAATCGTCATGCCCAACTACGTGAGCATTATTCATCTGGCCCATTTTCAAACGCCTGTTTTTTGACAGACCTCCAGAATTAATACTTATGGTAAGGTTGATGTGATGCTAGCTTATGTTATTATTATTTATTGGCACATCTTACTATCCTTAGCTGGTAAATTACTTGAGATTGATTTCTCCAAATGGCTTGTTTCTGTATCAATGTACAGGCTTAGCACAGTGCCTGAGGGGCTTCCCAGGTGGCTCAGTGGTAAAGACTCTACCACATGGATTTGATCCCTGGGTGGGGAAGATTTCCTGAAGCAGGAAATGGCAATCCACTCCAGTTTTCTTGCCTGGGAAATCCCATGGACAGAAGAGCCTGGCCAGCTACAGTCCATGGGGTCACAGAAGAGTCAGACATGACTTAGCAAGTAAATACCAACAGTGCCTGGGACATGATAGGATATACAAAACAGAGACAATAAATGAATTAATTCATCTAGTCAGGAAATATCTCCTGAGCTCTTACTATGAAGCAGGCATTGGACTAGATCCTGGGAAGACAAGGACGAAGAAATGAACAGTGTCCCAGCTCCTAGTGAATGGTTGGCTGATTCAGTGACTGAAACCAGACGACCTCTGAGGACCCAGACCTTTGTGGAGCTGGAAATGGTCCCATCAGCCTGGTACCACATGGACTATCTAGCATTTCTGCTTCTTTCCTGCGGAGCCCTCAGTAGGCAATGGCAGCTGGCTGTGGCTTACCTTACATCCTGA
Organism: Oreotragus oreotragus; assembly: GCA_006410675.1. Lineage (NCBI taxonomy): Eukaryota > Metazoa > Chordata > Mammalia > Artiodactyla > Bovidae > Oreotragus > Oreotragus oreotragus. Next base: position 60,434 of record SJYX01017874.1, read on the forward strand.
ATGTTGCTGGCCAAAGGCTATATTTAAGTAGAAAACATTTGCATTTTTAATGTTGACTGGAATTGGAAAGGCTGTGATAACCTTTCCAAATTGATATTGGTTTTTACATGATTGAAATAGGCCTCAGGCATCTCTTAAATGGAAAATTTAAGGTATTTCCATTATAAGTGAGAGGGCAAAATCTCCTCAGAACATTGCCCTGTTTGGATCCTCAGAAAACATCACCTCTCTCCCCTGAGCACACTCAGCACCTTTGCCTTGTCAGCATTTCAGGATCCTCTTAACCTTCACTGGTCCCCTTCACTTTTTTGGAGGGTGGACAGGGTGAGAATTGCTAGTCCTATGTCCTTAGGGAGGAAATGGATTCTAAGACATGCAAATGGCTTACCCCTCTAATCTTACCCTCTAAAGGTGAAGAGGATCAAGTGAAGGTTAAGAGGATCCCTTTCCTCATCTGCAACATAAGAATAAAACGTTGCTTCACAGGTTTGCAAATGTGGTCATCTGTAAAGAAGCTTACCATCCCATGCCTGATACTTGACTTATGCTCACTGGACATTATTTTTTTTTTTTTTTTTACTGATATATAATTGCTTTACAATGTTGCATTAGTTTCTGTTGTACAACAATGTGAATCAGCTATGTGTATACGCATATCTTCTTCCTCTTGGGTCTCCCTGCTACCCTCCTGCCATCCCACCCTTGTAGGTCATCACAGAGCACTGAGATGAGCTCCCTGTATTATACAGCAGCTTCCCACAACATATATTTTACACATGATAGTGTATATTGGACATTAGTTCTTTTTTTTTTTACTTTTTTTTTTGTATTTATTTATATTTTTTACACGAACTCCCAAATGGACATTAGTTCTTATCCATCCCCCAGCAGTTACTTCTCTAAGGTAACCCTTCAAAATAAGGTGAGAGCCCTAAGCTCCTGGCTTCCACATCTCTTTCCAAGAGACCCATTTGACACAAATAGGTTAAAGCACACATTTTTGGCTTAAAAGCAGAAGGACTCATTCCCATCTTCACTCTATTCTGACTGCTCTTGTTAACAATATATGCCACAACAGCCTGTCTGAAAACTTCTTGGCATCCATATTTCCCTTCTCTGTTTTCATTGTAGTGAAAGTTGCTGCATAGTCCAATATGGTAGCCAAAAGCCACAGGTGGCTATTTAAATTTAAATTAGTAAAATAAAATTTAAGATTCAATTCCTCAGCCATAGTAGCCATATTTCAAGGGCTCAGTGACTCCATGTGGCTAGTGGGTATAAGCACAGAGACAGGCCATTTCCATGATCATGCAAAGCACAGTTGGAAAGTTCTAAGTGAGGGAGAGAGAAGAAAGAGAGAAAAGAGAAGGAAAAGAAGGAGATGTGAGGAGAGAAGAGGCGAATTGGTTTTCCAGAGCATTCCTCATTAGTGCACATCCCTGCCACATGTTCATCCAGGCATGGAAATCAATGTCTGTATATTTGCACATCCTAATGGAAGAGGGAAATTTTCTTCTCTGAGAGAGTCATTGCCTGAGAACTTTTTTGTTTGTAAATTTTGCAAATTTAGTTTGGCTCAATAAATGTTATCATTTAAAACTCGGATGTGATCCTTTCATTCCCTGCTCTGTATAAGTCTGTGGCCCTTCAGGGCCTGCCAAGAAAGCCCCGTATCTTCAGCATGTCTCCAAGGTCATCATGATTTACTCTCACTACATCCTGTACCCACTCACTGTAGACACACACAGGCGTTTGCCCGGTCTTGCCTGACAACCACCTTCTCCGATGCACCTTACACTCTATACTCCTTGCCTCAGCTCTTACTGAGCCCACTGCCTGCAACACCCCAAAAAGCATCATCTCCACCAATAGACACTGGTCAAAACACAATTCAAGTTCTTCCTCTTCCTTATGCTTCCCCTGCTTCTGCTGGTCTGATGTGCTTCTGTGTCCAGCGTTTCATTCATGTTCTTCAGCGCATTTGCCCATGCCTTGGTACCCAAGTCTCTTCACCATATTGCCCCACAATGGTGATTCTCAAACTTTGTATGGAGGAAAAGCCAATATTTCTCTGTTTAGTTTTTGTAAATATCCAATCTATTGCATATGGACATTTTTATAAAGTAAAATGAAAATTTAAAAAGAGACATATAAAACATGAATCTTAATTACTGTATTATTAGGTTCAAATTGCTATGCAAATGTTTCTAAACTCTTACTCATTTCTGTATTTCTTTCATCTTTGGCCAGTAACAGTTTTCAGGCTGCACTTGGAACTGCAGTGCCCTCCAGTCCCAGCTTGAAGTCTCTGCATGTGGTCTTCTCTTGATATGCTTTATGGAATTCATTGGAAACTTTCTGTCAGTGTTCCTCCAGTTGTCTAGGGATGCACAGAGGAGCATTTTTGTGAAGATGACGTTAGAATGAAGAGGCCCCTCTGTGTGATGATGCTTGCGGGCTGATTTAGGTGAGGACACCAGTTTTATTGTTTAAGTAGCTTCATGACCCTGAACGTCTTACCTGAATGTGGCCTTGACCTGAAGCTAGAGCAAGGTTCTTAAACTCTATTGTGATGTGGCCTGCGCCAATAGTTCGGAGAAGCCTGTGGATCTCTTCTCAGAATGTTTTAATGTTTGATGTTTTAAGTGCAGAAGATAAAACCCCACCAGATTTCAAAGGAAATCAATTGTTCTCAAATAGAATTGTTAAAATGTATGCTGTACAGTGTTTCTTTGTTAACACATTAAAATAATATCTGTTTGTATTTGGTTGTTTAGTAACACGGAGCCTCCACATGTAGGCTCACTCCTAAACAATCAATGGATCACTGAAGAAACTGAAGAAGAAATCAGAAAATACCCAGAGACAAATAAAAATAAAAACACAGCAACCCAAAATTTATGGGAGGCAGCAAAGTTGTTCTAAGAAGGAAGTGTATAGTGATACAAGCCTTTCTGTGGAATCCAAAAAAATCTCAAACAACCTAATCTTATACCCAAAGGAGGTAAAAGAAGAAAAAAACAGAACCCAAAGTTAGTAGAAGGAAAGAAATCATAAAGATCAGAGCAGAAATAAATGAAATAGAGACTTAAAAAGCAATAGAGGGCTTCCCTGCTGGCTTGACTCAGAAAAGACCCTGATGCTGGGAAAGATTGAAGGCAGGAGAAGGGGACGACAGAGGACAAGATGCTTGGATGGCATCACTGACTCAATGAACAGGAATTTCAGCAAGCCCTGGGAGATGGTGAAGGACAGGAAAGCCAGGCATGCTACAGTCCATGAGGGTGCACCAAGTCGGACACGACTGAGCGACGGAACGACGGCTGGTGGCTCAGTGGTAAAGAATCTGCCTGCCAATACAGGAGACACGGGTTCCGTCCCTGGTCCAGAAAGGTGCCACATGCTGTGGGGCGGTTAAGCCGGTGCCCCACAACCATTGAGAGTGTGCTCCAGAGCCCAGAAGCCACAACAGCTGAGCCCATGTGCCACAGCTACTGAAGCCGGCACGCCCTAGAGCCCACGTTCTGCAACAAAAGAAGCCTCTGTAACGAGAAGCACTCACAGGGCAGCTAGAGGGTAGCCCCCGCTCTCCACAGCTAAAGAAAGCCTACATGTAGCAATGAAGACTCAGCACAGCCGAAAGACAAATAAATAACATTATTTTTTTAAAAAAGAGAGAAGATCAATGAAACTAATGGTCGGTTCTTTGACAAGATGAACAAAATTGATAAACCTTTAACCAGACTCACCAAGAAAAAAGAAGGACTAAATCAATAAAATCATAAATGAAAAAGAAGTTATAACCAGCACTAAAGAAATACTGATACAACCTGGGAAAAATGGACACACTTATCAGAATGACTATGTCAAATATATCACAAAGAAAGAATGTGGGTAAGGATATGGAGAATAAAGAACACTTATACACTGTTGGTGGAAATACAAATTGGTACAGCCGTTAAGGAAAAAAATATGAAGTTTTCTCAAGAAACTAAAAATAGAACTACCATATGACCCAACAATGTTACTACTGGGTATTTATCAGCAACAATAGAAGCATTAATTCAAAAGATACATGCACCCCAATGTTTGTAACATCACTATTTATACTTTCCAAGATATGAAATCAGTATAAGTTTTCACCAACAAATGAATGAATAAAGGTGTCACACACACACATACACAATGAAATACTATTTATCCATAAAAAAATAATGAAAATTTGCCCTTTGCAGTAATGTAGATGGACACCGAGGGTATTATGCAAAATGAAATAAGTTAGCCAGAGAAAGAGACACCATAAAACATCACTTATATGCAGAATTTAAAAAATAAACTTTTGTGAATATAACAAAAAAGAAACAGACTTAAGATATAGAGAACAAACTAGTAGATACCAGAGAGGAGAGGGGAGGGGCAAGATAAAAGTAAGAGATTAAGAGGCACAAACTACTATGTATAAAATAAATATGCTACAAGGATATATAGTGCAATATAAATATTTTATGATAATATAAGTGGAATATTAGCTTCCATAGCTTCCCTATATAAGTGAAATATAGCCTTTAAAATTATAAATTACTATATAATGAGCCTGAAATTTATATAATATTATATATCAACTGCATCTTAATTAAAAGAAATAATAATGATATCTACTGATGTGCAAAACACCTATTCTAATTCGATGTTTCAGTGAGTATAAAACTACATTTCAGGTTATTTACAACAGCTGTACTGTGATTTGAAAATACCCGTGATTTCTATTGTGACCATTACAGATATTACTGTTTCTACTGTGATTTTTTCCTATATTCATGATTGAAGAAACTGTTCAGTTTCATTTTGAGAGTAATGAAAATAAAGATGGTATCATCTAAGATCCAGACAAAATGTTTCCTAACTCGTTCACTCACTCATTCAATAAATATTTATTGAGAAATTACTGTGTGCTATGCATTATTCTAATTATACACAAAGTTTCTGCCCTCATTGAGTTTTCATTGTTTCTGTGAGTCAGGTAACAAGCAAATAATAGAGTTGATTCTCATTACTTTTAGTAGTTATAGAAACTCACCATGAACACTGAATTAGTGAATATGAAATCATTGCTCTTAGTATTAATAAAAATACAGGTTGGGTTCCTGTGAGCCTGTAGTAACAAAATTTTCCTCAGTAGATCAATGAATCAACCTTGTTTTATCTGTGTTTCTGTTTTAAGACAACTTGCATGCCTGCTCAGTCATGTCTGACTCTTTGTGACTCCATGAACCATAGCCAGCAGGCTCCTCTATCCACGGAATTCTCCAGGCAAGACTACTGGAGTAGGTTGCCATTCTCTTCTCCGAGGTGCCCGGGAACCCCTTAAAGACATCTTATGTACAATATATTGTTGATTCATTAACAGTACTCTCATAGCCAACAGTACTATAACCTTTAACTGTAACTCTCCATGTCAGCTGTGACTTCCCTGGGGGCTCAGACGGTAAAGCGTCTGCCTGCAATGCAGGAGACTTGGGTTCGATCCCTGGGTCTCAGGAAGATCCCCTGGAGAAGGAAAGGCAACCCACTCCAATACTCCTGCCTGGAAAATCCCATGGATGGAGGAGCCTGGTAGACTACAAGTCCATGGGGTTGCAAAGAGTCCATGGGGTTGCAAAGAGTCCGACACGACTTCACTTTCACTTTTTATCAGTGTGAATAGATTCTATCTAACATAGGTATTTTCTCAGTAAGGCATGTAATAGCCTTCTTTATTTAGGACACTAGACAGCACTTTGTGGGCCATTTTAAACAGTAGAATCACCAACAAAAAGCATAAAAATACAGAAAAAGTGACACTAAATATATTGTGAATCAAGATACCTGTTTATAGTATGAGATAAAATGAGAAGGCAGAGACAGATGGAGTGAGGAAAGGGGATTGATTTGACAGCCATTTTTGATATGCAATTGACAAGACTTGGGATAAGCTTTCCCTCACCTTCCCATTCAGATTATTCTCTTGGAGGGTTGGAGGGGGGCTATAGGGTGCAGAGCTTAGGGGACTAAAGTTTCAAGTTTGGATGACTAAATAGGTGCTGATGCCATTCATTGAGAGAGGTGATATGAAAAGTAGAATAAGTTAAAGGCAAAAAGGATATTTTGGAGGTTCCCAGGGGACAACTAGGAATATGTCCAATTTAAACTGCAATTATGTCTGAAGCTCAGGAAAGTGGGTTTGATCAGGGCGTAGGTGGTAGAGGACGCCATGTGAACGGAAATCAACCAGCAGGCTGGTAGAGAAAGTGAGGGTGGCCCACACCAAGCAATTGGAAACTAGCAACTGATACCCTGGATGTGAAAAAATGTCCATGTAAGTGACGGAAATAGTAATGTCAAGAAGAAGAGATGAGTAACAGCTGGAATTGCTTTCTTTTAATTACATGACTGCAATCACCATCTGCAGTGATTTTGGAGGCCCCCAAAAATAAAGTCTGATACTGTTTCCACTGTTTCCCCATCTATTTCCCATGAAGTGATGGGACCAGATGCCATGATCTTCGTTTTCTGAATGTTGAGCTTCAAAGGCTTTAGTTTAGTCAATGAAGCAGAAGATGTGTTTCTGGAATTCTCTTGCTTTTTCTATGATCCAACAGATGTTGGCAATTTGACGTGTGGCTAGTCCAAAAGGAGGGGCTTCCCAGTTGGCTAAGTGGTAGAGAATCTACCTGCCAACGCAGGAGACACAAGGGACATGGGTTCGATCCCTGAGTTGGAAAGATCCCCTGGAGAAGGAAATGACAACCCCTTCCAGTATTCTTGCCTGGAGAAATACCCATGGACAGAAGAGCCTGGTGGGCTACAGTCCATGGGGTCACAAACAGCTGGACACAACTGAGTGACTCAGCATACAGCTAAGCATGATCCAAAAGGATATGTTCAGTATGTATGAAACATACACTAAATTTCAGAACTTAGTATAAGAAAAAAAGTAAAATCTTCCAATGATTTTTAATATTGGTTAAAATTTAGGATATACCAGATTAAATATCATTAAAATCAATTTTACCTTTCCTTTTTACTTTTTTAATATGACTACTTAAAAAATATGACTACTAGAAAATTCAAATTACACATGTGGCTTGCATCTTATTTTTATTGGACATTGCTGATTTAGCATTCCTGCCAAAGGTATCAGAATACTCACATAAGAAAATGGATTTATATCTTCTCTGATGATCCATATGCTTAGATATCATGAGAATAGGGCCTCACAGTCAGTACACAAACACAGGACTTTTTGAGTTCAAATTACTTCTTATCTAAGCAGGTTGGGAATCTGTACTGGTTTACACTGTTTCTGTCAGAGTAATCTCACAGTCCAAGCTGGAAGACTTCACAGCTCTCAGTTCTTTGTCCTTTAAGCACTGCAGACCTGTGACCCTACTCACTTGTCCTTACCTCATCAGTTAGCCAGATTTCCAGAAGCAGTTAGCTGTGAAGGCCTCTGGGAAGCTCTCCTCTGAGTATATGTACCTTGTGCTATTAAGATTGTGCGTCTCAGAGGGCAGAGGCCCAAACGTGCTTCTGTTATCTAACCCTACTACATCGAGAATACTTGTCCTTACCTCATCAGTTAGCCAGATTTCCAGAAGCAGTTAGCTGTGAAGGCCTCTGGGAAGCTCTCCTCTGAGTATATGTACCTTGTGCTATTAAGATTGTGCGTCTCAGAGGGCAGAGGCCCAAACGTGCTTCTGTTATCTAACCCTACTACATCGAGAACTGCATTGGTCTCTGTAAGAAAGTAAATGCATTTGATAAACTTGTTGGTTATGTGAGTAGAGCTGATGGTCTTGGTAAAGGAGTTTTTCTTTCTCCCCTTTGTATTATAGTAGTTTTATCACATTAGTCATTGGCTATCAGCTGTGCTCCATGATTCATTTGTTCAAATAGTCCAGTGTCACGGGCTGCCTGGAACAGAGCTGGGTGCTGGGGATATGGGTGGGGAAGGGTGGGGGCAAGAGGTGGGAATAAGGCAGGCAGAGTTTTGTCTTTACTGGGGAGTTCAAACCAAAGCAAACATACACCACACAATTACAGTCAGTGTGGCATGTGTCACCAGGGAAGAGCAGTGGGGATCATGAAAAGGTCACTGGCCTGGGAAGCTAATGTAGTCAGATGTCCAGGAAGACTTCTAAATGACCCTCTTGCTAAACCTGAGGGGCCTGTTTGCCTGGCAAGGTGGAGGAGAAAGGAGAGGTTGATTATATAGGGAGGGTCCTTTAAGCTTTGTCAAAAAACAAAAAAAAGGTAAAGCACACAAAAAAGTCAGACCTGACAGAGTAGGAAAACAAAAATAAACTCCTAAAGGCAGAGAAAAGCCATCAAAGGCTTTTGTGCAAGACAGTGACATGAGCAGATCTGCCTTTTAAAATATCACTCTGGAGGTGGTCGAGAGCAGATGGGGGGCCTGCACAGAGCACAGCTACAGATGCACAAGAAGTAACCCACTCTCTTAGGTCATCGTGTCAGCAGGAACTAAGTTTCGAGCCTGTAACAGATGTGTATGCCCATAACCACAAGATCTGGAAGCCAAAATGCATTCTAGAGTATGAATCTAACACAAGATACTCTCAAAGTACCCTTAAAGCATTAATTTCCACAGATGGGCCTGTGCAGGTAAACCTGTTACTTTGCATAAGCCTCTTTCCTGACCCCAACCTAATCGTTCTTATTCAAGACCAGAAACCAGTGATCCACATGGGATCCAGTGACCCAATTCCTGGGTCACAGAGAGGCTGAGTGATCAAAGCATTCATTCAACAGCACAAGTTTGGGAATGTTCTGTACTTCTGTGCCCAAGGACTGGGGACCTGTGGTGGTGGCTGCATTCTTGTGTCCTCTTTGCAAGGACCCTGGGTCTGAACAAGTGTACTAGATCAGCCCCCTTGTCCAGGAGCTCCAGCTAAGGTCTGCTCTCAGGGCAAGAAATTCATGGAGGAACTACATCATATCTCTTATAAGCCATTTAAACACATTGNCTCGGGACCTGTGGTGGTGGCTGCATTCTTGTGTCCTCTTTGCAAGGACCCTGGGTCTGAACAAGTGTACTAGATCAGCCCCCTTGTCCAGGAGCGCCAGCTAAGGTCTGCTCTCAGGGCAAGAAATTCATGGAGGAACTACATCATATCTCTTATAAGCCATTTAAACACATTAACTTCTATAGAATGGCATATGGAATTTTGTTTTGTTCTGGACCCTTTTAGATGACACTTATATCAACTTGTGATTGCCTGGTGATCACCATAATTGTCTTCCTTGGTGTTAGATGTTCATTCCATTTTTAAATAGCCATAAAACCAATATGTTGGTAGATAATAAGCATATCCAAGATTCTGTTAAAAATAAATCATTTCTAAAAATTCAAATCTCCCCCAATTACCTCTTCCTGTTACCTTTTTTATTAAAATAAAAATAAGCCTCAACCCCACAGTATGTTCCCTTTCTGGATTTCTTTCATACCCACTTTGAAACTGAAAGACCCTCTGCATCTAAAGAAAGAACTGATTCTTCTCGGAAGCAAGGCTGTGCAACGGAAAGTTCCTGGGCTCAGGGAGCAGTCAGACCTGGGTTCCAGCCCTGGTTACATCCCTTCTTGGGTGTGTGACTTTCGTAAAGTTTCTTAAGTTCTCTGGCCCTTGTTTTTTCCTGAAGAAAGTTTGGCTAGCCTCCTAAATTAGTTTTCTAGGCCTGCCATAACAAACTGCCACAAGCTGTGTGGCTTAAAATGATAGAAATTTACTTTCTCACACTTCAAAAAGCTTGAAATCAAGGTGTGAGCATGGCTGGTTCTTTCTGAGGCTCTCTGGGAGACCCCTCCCTCACCACTGCCAGCTCTGGTGGCTCCTGACATCACTCGGTAATCTTAACCTCTGTCTTCATAGGGCCTTCAGTCTTGTGTCTCTCTGTTGTGTTTTTTTTCTTTTTCTTCTTCTTCTTCTTCTTCTTCTTCTAAGGACACCCGTTGTTGGATTTAGGGCTCACTATAACTCAAGAATGAGTTCATCTCAAGATCATTAACTGATTCTATCTCAAAATATGCTGTTTTCAAATAAAGTCACATTTGGAGATTCCGGGTTACCTTGGATTTGAGGAACATCCTATTCAATACAGCACACCTCCCTATACCAAATTCCACTATACCCAGGAAAACAGACTAAAGATCTGTGTTCATGGATTTTTAGCCTGTTTCCTACAATATGAATTGTTCAACTGTGTTTGCTTTTTATATCAGAAAATTACAGAGAAGACAATGTACATAACTAGCAACATACTGAAAATGCACTAATGGTGAATAAATACTATATTTTCCCTCCTCTTACCTATATTTAATCTTAATACAACAACAGTAAGATCAAGTAATCTTAGCACCATTTATGTGTAAATCCTGGGAAATGAGAGAACACTTTGAGGTCCTATTCAAAGATAAAGACAAAAAAAACGCCCTGCCGTAAACAATGACTTCTGTGGTAAGACAGGGCAAGCAATTCTCATTTCAGACCTGACCTACATCACAGCTGCTTAAATACTAAGGAACATGTGACATCTAAGAGAGTCCCTGCAACTCTGTGGAATACAGAGGGCATGACAAAGGCTCCAAGTAAAAATGAGAAAATTCATTTTTGTTATTCATTACCTAATTTGCCTGCCATCTGGTCCATTATCTGTTAAATGCCATAGCGTTTCATTTACTTCTATATTTTCATGGCTTTTCATTTACTTCTGGATTTTTCTTTCTCAAATAATCTCATCTCTGATATCATTTTAAAAACCATTGAGAATGTGATTCCCATAATTTGTTCATCTTCAAAACACTGAAAGCTGAGTGAAAGCTACAGGCAACAGCAAGAGGTGGTACAAAGCCTGTCAGCACTGACTGTCCTGGTCCACCTCTGCTTATTTCAGGCGTTTCCTTTTCTTTGCTCTCACCCACTAGTACTCAGTATCCAGACACTGGGGCTGACAGTGCCTGGACCACCTCCCTGAGCGCCATCAAAAACATAGAAATTTCAGCCCGAAGCTCCCAAAGAAATGAGTTTCAAGATAAGCGGTTTTCCCAATATTCATACATTTCATTTAAATATATTCCCCCTTGCTTCAAGTTTCTATACTCTGCAGTTAGGAACTGCTTTACAGGAAGAGTGGTAAGGAGGTCTATCACATAAAGCTGCTTTGCTCTGTTACACTGTGTGCTCTGGGAGATCACCCCTTGTCTGCCTGGATCTTGTTTTCAAGGTACAGCTCCAGTATCTCTATTATAATTCCCTTCTCTTAAGAGTGTAACAGATTAACAAGAACAAACGCTGACTGACAAACTGCTTGGAGAAAAATCAGGGCAAAGAATAGCCCTCCACAGACTTCAGTGGTGTGTATAAACAAAAACCCTCTGTATTTAAAAAAAGCTGTTCAGTTTTCCTACTTTTTCACACCATTGGTACCTTACTATGTTTTATCTGAAAAGTCTCCCTAAAATTCTTCATTACAATCCCTTTCACATGAAAGTTCAGTTATCACCAGCTTGCAGCAACCCTGACATCATGTGCACCCACACTGTCCACACAACATTGTTAACTACACTCTAGTTAGATAAATTATCACCGAAGCTTCCAGTTACTTCAGTGTGAGCCTTAAAAAGTCCTCCCTCCCCAGTCAAAATGTTCCACCTGAAGACACTGGACCTCCAGAGGGGAGGACCGAGCATGCAGAAGTGCACCAAACATAGCATGGGTACCAAAGAGTAACTAGAAGGTCCCTGGAGGGATGCCACGAATGTAGAAAATGACCCCTTACCTGGATTGGGTTGAAGATACTCAATTGTTTTCGTCATTATTTCCATCACAGCCCTGCTGGTGACATCCACTTTCTGAAATGACAAAACAAGTTTCTAAATCAAGCAAATTACTAGCTTTAGAAACAAAGTTTTTTGCTTGAGCATACACAACCACTGACGGTTCAGCAGAGCAATGATGAGTCCTGCAGTGGAAGGTGAGGGGCTCACAGAGCTGTCAGAAAAAGCCAGACCACTGGCTTTGCATTCAGCTGTGTTCCATCAAGATTGGGAAAGCCCATTTAGCCAGAGAGGAAGCTGGAAAACATGTTTCAAAATATACTTCATTATCTCCTGGTAAAATAAGGCGAATACAGCCACCTTTCACTGTACATTGTCTGAGGTGGTCACTGAGAATGGTTCACTATTCACTTGGTGCAGGAAACCCCACAGAATCTTGCTCATCCGGAGGTTCAAATATTTAAGAACACTGCTGAAGCTGGCCAGGCCATGGAGGGTATGCATATCCAAACAGCTACCAAGTCTCTGAAGGATGTCACTTTACAGAAGCAATGCGTGCCATTCCATCATTACAGTGCTGGAGTTGGCTGATGTGTCCAGGCCAAAGAGTGGGGCTGGACAAGGGCCCAAAATACAGTGATTTTTTTGCCTCACCTTCCCAAAAATTCAGGGAGCAATGTTACTCCCTGTTAAGGGTTTCGAGGTAGAGTCCCTGGCACTGAGCACATCCCAGGTGAAGAAAATCGGAGATGGGGCCTGGACTTTTAGAGCTCATGGACGGATTAATCCCTACACGAGACCTCCCTGTCATACTGATATGACCCCTACTGAAAAAGAGAAAATTGCTCCTCAACCTGAAGAGGAGGTAACACAGAAGGAAAAAATGGGCCCAGAAGAAACTGAAGAAAGAAAAACACATGACCCAGGAATAAACTCAGCATAAAATAAACATAAATTTAAAAAAAAAAGGTTGATAGTAGTCTCTTATGATCCTTTGTGTTTCTGTTGTCTGTTATGAATTCTCCATTTTCATTTCTAATTTTATTGATTTGACTCTCCTTTTTTTTTTTTTGATGAGTCTGGCTAATGGTTTGTCTATTTTCTTTATCTTCTCAAAGAACCAGCTTTTAGTTTTGTTGATTTTTGCTATAGTTGGAGAAGGCAATGGCATCCCACTCCAGTACCCTTGCCTGGCAAATCCCATGGACAGAGGAGCCTGGTAGGCTGCAGTCCATGGGGTCGCAAAGAGTCGGACACGACTGAGCGACTTCCCTTTCCCTTTGCTGTAGTCTTCTTTGTTTCTTTTTCACTTATTTCTGCTCTGATTTTTATGATTTCTTTCCTTCTGCTAACTTTGGGGTTCTTCATTTCTTCTTTTTCTAGTTGCTTTAGGTGTAAAGTTAGGTAATTTATTTGACTTTTCTCTTGTTTCTTGAGGTAAGCTTGTATTGCTATGAACCTTCTCAGCATTGCTTTTACTGAATCCCACAGGTTTGGGGCTGTCGTGTTTTCATTTTCATTTGTTTCTATGCATATTTTTATTTCCTTTTTGACTATATGATAATAAATTGGACAACTTGGAAGAAATGGATGAATTCTTAGAAAAGTATAACCTCCCAAAACAGAACCAGGAATAAATAGAAAATCTTAGACCCACCACAAGCATGGAAATTGAAACTGTAATTGAAAATCTTCCAACAAAAAAAAAGCCCAGGACCAGATGGCTTCACAGGTGAATTCTGCCAAAAATTTAGAGAAGAGATAAGACCTATCCTACTTAAACTCTTCCAGAAAATTGCAGAGGAAGGTAAATTGCCAAACTCATTCTATGAGGCCAACATCACCCTAATACCAAAACCAGACAAAGATACCACAAAAAAAGAAAACTATAGGCCAATGTCACTGATGAACATAGATGCAAAAATCCTCAACAAAATTCTAGCAATCAGAATTCAACAAAATATTTTAAAAAATGACCAAGTGGGCTTTTTTCACTCTTTTTTCACCAGGGATGCAAGGATTCTTCACTCTTCACAAATCAATCAATTTTATAACAAACTGAAAGATAAAAACCATGTGATTATTTCAATAGATGCAGAGAAAGCCTTTGACAAAATTCAATACCTACATATGATAAAAACTCTCCAGAAAGCAGGCATAGAAGGAACATACCTCAACATAATAAAAGACATATATGATAAACCCACAACAAACATTATCCTCAACGGTGAAAAACTTGAAAGCATTTCCCCTAAAGTCAGGAACAAGACAAGGGTGCCCACACTCACCCCTACTATTCAACATAGTCTTGGAAGTCTTAGCCATAGCAATCAGAGAAGAAAAGGAAATAAAAGGAATCCAGATTGGAAAAAAGGAAGTAAAACTCTCACTGATTGTAGATGACTTGATCCTCTACATAGAAAACCCTAAAGACACCATCAGAAAATTACTACAGCTAATCAATGAATATAGTAAAGTTGAAGGATACAAAATTAATACACAGAAATCCCTTGCATTCCTATACACTAACAATGAGAAAACAGAGAAGTTAAGGAAACAAGCCCATTCATCATTGCAATGAAAAGAATAAAATTCTTAGGAATAAATCTACCTAAAGAAGCAAAAGACCTATATAGAGAAAACAATAAAACACTGATGAAAGAAATCAAAGAGGATGCAAATAGATGGAGAAATATACCATGTTCATGGATTGGAAGAATCAATACAGTGAAAATTAGTATACCACCCAAAGCCATCTAGAGATTTAATGCAATCCCTATCAAGCTACCAATGGTATTTTTCAATGAACTAGAACAAATAATTTCATAATTTGTATGGAAACACAAAAAACTCAAATAGCCAAAGCAATCTTGAGGAAGAAGAATGGAACTGGAGGAATCAAGCTGCCTTACTTCAGACTATACTTCAAAGCTACAGTCATCAAGGCAGTATGGTACTGGCACAATGACAGAAATAATAGATCAATGGAACAAGATAGAAAGCTCAGAGATAAATCCACACACCTGTGGACACCTTATCTTTGACAAAGGAGGCAAAAATATACAATGGAGAAAAGATAATCTCTTTAACAAGTGGTGCTGGGAAAACTTGTCAACCACTTGTAAAAGAAAGAAACTAGAACACTTTCTGATACCATAAACAAAAGTGAAGAAGAACTGAAGAGGCTCTTGATGAAAGTGTAAGAGGAGAGTGATAAAGTTGGTTTAAAACCCAACATTCAGAAAACTAAGATCATGGCAAATCGATGGGGAAACAATGGAAACGGTGACAGATTTTACTTTTGGGGCTCCAAAATCACTGCAGATGGTGACTGTAGCCATGAAATTAAAAGATGCTTGCTCCTTGGAAGAAAGGTTATGACCAACCTAGACAGCATATTAAAAAGCAGAGATGTTACTTTGCCAACAAAGGTCCATCTAGTCAAAGCTATGGTTTTCCCAGTAGTCATGTATGGAAGTTAGAGTTGGACTATAAGGAAAGCTGAGCGCTGAAGAATTAATGCTTTTGAACTGTGGTGTTGCAGAAGACTCTTGAGAGTCCCTTGGACTGCAAGGAGATCCAACCAGTCAATCCTAAAGGTAATCAGTCCTGAATATTCATTGGAAGGACTGACACACTGAAGCTGAAGCTCCAATACGCTGGCCACCTGATGCAAAGAACTGACTAATTTGCAAAGACCCTGATGCTGGGAAAGATTGAAGGTGGGAGGAGAAGGGGATGACAGAGGATAAGATGGTTGAATGGCATCACCAGGTTGATGGACATGAATTCAGGTAAGCTCTGGGAGTTGGTGATGGACAAAGAAGCCTGGCATGCTGTGGTCCATGGGGTTACAAAGAGTTGGACATGACTGAGCAACTGAACTGAACTGAACACAACAATAAACTCAAAATGGAATAAATATCTACATGTAAGACCAGAAACTATAAAACTTTTAGAGGAAAACATAGGCAGAACACGCTCTGACATAAATCACAGCAAAATCCTCTATGACCCTCCTCCCAGAGTGATGAAAATAAAAGCAGAAATAAACAAATGGGACCTAATTAAACTTAAAAGCTTTTGCACAATGAAGGAAACCATAAGCAGGTGAAAAGACAGCCTTCAGAATGGGAGAAAATAAGAGCACATGAAGCAACTGATATAGAATCTCAAAAATATACAAGCAGCTCATGCAGCTCAATACCAGAAAAATAAATGACCCAATCTTAAAAAATGGGCCAAAGAACTAAACAGACATTTCTCCAAAGAAGACATACAGATGGCTAACAAACACATGAAAAGATGCTCAACATCACTCACTATCAGAGAAATGCAAATCAAGACCACAATGAGGTACCATCTCACACTGGTCAGAATGGCTGCTATCAAAATGTCTACAAAGAATAAATGCTGGAGAGGGTGTAGAGAAAAGGGAACCCTCTTGCACTGTTGGTGGGAATGCAGACTAGTACAGCCACTATGGAGAACAGTGTGGAGATTCCTTAAAAAATTGGAAATAGAACTGCCATGTGATGCAGCAATCCCACTGCTGGGCATACACACCTAGGAAACCAGAATTGAAGAGACACATGTACCCCAGTGTTCATCGCAGCACTGTTTACAATAGCCAGGACATGGAAGCAACCTAGATGTCCGTAGGCAGATGAATGGATAAGAAAGTTGTGGTACATATACACAATGGACCATTACTCAGCTATTAAAAAGAATACATTTGAGTCAGTTCTAATGAGGTGGATAAAACTGGAGCCTATTATACCAAGTGAAGTAAGTCAGAAAGAAAAACACCAATACAGTATACTAACGGATATATACTTCCGTAGGCACATGAATGGATAAGAAAGTTGTGGTACATATACACAATGGACCATTACTCAGCTATTAAAAAGAATACATTTGAGTCAGTTCTAATGAGGTGGATAAAACTGGAGCCTATTATACCAAGTGAAGTAAGTCAGAAAGAAAAACACCAATACAGTATACTAACGGATATATACGGAATTTAGAAAGATGGTAATGATGACCCTATATGTGAGACAGCAGAAGAGACACAGATATAAAGAAGAGATTTTTGGACTCTGTGGGAGAAGGCGAGGGTGGGATGATTTGAGAGAATAGCATTGAAACATGTATATTACCATATGTGAAACAGATAACCAGTCCAAATTCAAGGCGTGAAACAGGGCACTCAAAACCAGTGCACTGGGAAAATCCAGAAGGATGGGATGGAGAGGGAGGTGGGAGGGGTTTTCAGGACGGGGGGACACATGGCTGATTCATGTCAATGTATGACAAAAACCACCACAATATTGTAAAGTAATTAGCCTCCAATTAAATTAATTTCAAAAAATTTTAAAAAAGGTTGAATTATGAATCCTACTTTTTCCCAGAGGCATTCACTGGATGCCAGCAGAGGGCCAGGCATGGTGGTAGGTTTCACTGCTCTAAAGAAAGAAAAATGAAACATCAACTTTTTGTTCAAGTAAGAGAAGGAAAGTTTTTATTTAACTTCGGAGAACATTGCAAGTTCTTGAACTCTGGGCTAATTGTAAAGAAAAAATCTTGGTCCTACAGTTTATCCTTGGGAATTTCTGAACGGTCAGTATTTGTACACAGCAGGTCACCATGCCCTCTCTCTGTTGCACCCTTTTCCCCCACATGGATAGCAGTGCAGGAAGGCCCTCTGTATACTCCTCCATGAAATTCTCTTCTTATCAACTCACATGGTTCAGTCTACAGGGTAAATGACTACTGAAAATGAGTGCATCCTCCTATCCAAGGTAAGTACATAGAATACATTAAGTATAAGTGAAAAGAATTGATTTTCTGATGGTAGAATACCAGATATCAATTAAATTCATGAGAACGTCATTGTTTTGAGTTCAAGGGCTCTGTCCTCAATTCAAAATTTTCCATAACTTACTGTATCTATAAAGTCAGCCTTTCATGGGGAGGGTAAAGCCTCCTTCTCTTTTATAATCAGAAACCGAACCATAACCAGACGATTTTATTTTTCAGCTTTGTTTTTCAATATTCAATCATTTCCACTTCAGTGGTAGTCAGATTACTGAGTTTTAAAGAGTTTGTAACTACTGCGATTAATAGAGGAAAACAACTTTTTCTTATGCCATCATTATGGTATCAAACTACCATAAAAAACACTTCTATTTTAGAGATGCCTGTCCATGCATATATTATGTACCACATCCTTTTGGCTAACTTGAGTTTTAAACACATCTTAGATTTGAGTATGTGGCTAAGTAGTATTTTATTCTGCAGTAAGTAGTGGTCCCCTGGAATTGTACAGTGCAAGACTTGTGTGCCTATACACGGAGGTCTTGAAAGTATTATCAACCAACCACTATGCACTCGATGTCATGAAAATGAAGTCAAAGGGTGTGTGCAGAAAAAACAAAACAAAACAGGCTGAAAGTCTAGGCTACATGTGTGACAGGATGAAAACACATATTTTCTGCTGGCTATATGGCAGAGCTTAAGGCATCTGATGGCAAATGGATTCAAATGACCTGTGTGGTTATGTTGGGAATGAAAAGAGTTCCAAAGGTTAAGGTTTCTAAGGGAGAGTGCCAAAAGGTCTGAATTGGCCAATTGTTTTCCTGAAAGTGAAAGCATAGGCACATATTCCTCCGATCTTTTTACTTCAGTCTTTTCAATATGACGATTTTAGCAACTCTCAATACATTAGGAGGTTCCTCCTCCACTATCCAGCCTTATAATTTACAGCTGTGGGTAGGGAGAGAAAGAACTCCCTCAACCCTCTTACTCACTATCACATTGTCCTTCTTCATGCTGCAACAAGGGTTGGAAAACTATGGCCAGCAGGCCAAATCTGGGCTGGTATCTGTCAGTTTTTTTTTAATGGTTGAAACAATTCAAAAGAAGACTATTTTGCTCCGTTATTATAACTATGTGAAATTCAAATTTGAGTGTCCTTGATTAAATTGTATTGGCATGCAGCCATGCGCCTTCATTTAAGCACCGTCAGTGATTGCTTTTCCTCTTCAGCAGCAGAGGTGAGGAGCCACAAAAGAGACCGCAAATGCCCTCTGGCTCGAAGCCCAATGTATGTACAGACATGTTTGCTGCTCCTGTGCTGAGGTTCTATTGTACTTTCACAAAGGCATGCCATGCTGAATCTATGGATGCCCATCATTCCACCAGCTGCCTCAGTCTTCAGAGACAAGATACAAGAGAACTGAAAAGCGCCAGATTGACTAGAACGGGGCCTTTGTTTTGAGGCACCTAAAAATGACCTGCCCTCATTGGAAAAGAACAGTCAGCGTTTTCTGAACATAAATGGCTGCATAGGTGAAAATGCAGCATTTTTTGTGGACTAACAAAAGGACTAAAAGATATGACTTCATACCATTAGACAACATTATACCAGATTATACAGCATTATACCAAGTGATGTCACAGGGGACACAGTAGCAGAATTTAAGGACAAAAAAAATGGACACCTTAAAATGCAACACAGTTTGTGGGTCTAGTGATCACTACTAAATGGATGAATTAGGCATCCACTTGGACATGGGGCAAGTTACAGTGTTTACACAAAAGAAATGTTAAAATGTTACATGAAACATGAAAAGTATTTCAAATTCTTAATTTTTCTGTCACTGAAGTTAAGAAAATGTACCTATTAAGAATGTACACACGCCCACTTAAAGTACTAAGGACCTGAAGGAGAACACACAACTAAACAAGCCACAGAAACCTGATGAAAACGGCATCCTGGGAAAGTCTGTCTGGCAGTGAGACGCAGGCTGGTCCATTAAGGGGGTGTCTTAATAGTTCCCTGCTGACTTGGAAGAATTAGTGTACCTTCCCCAGACTGCTGTGCTTTACAGCAGTTACCGTACGTATTTGGAAAGCCTGATTAATAAACTGTGTGCTCACAACAAAAATAAACAATACATTAGGCCAAGATTGCCCCAACTTTTTTTTTTTTTGCTAATCTTCTTAGGCATTTACCTTTAATGAACATTGGCTTGGGAATATGTGGAAAACACTTAACGGAGAAGAGGCTAAGTTTCAGGATAAGCATAAAAATATCTTTAAGCTCATTGTGTTTGTGGCTCCCATCCATCCTATAATTCTATACCAGGGAATGAGTGTCTCAGTACAGCAGTCCACACCTTCTCCTTTAATACCACCATGAAGACATTCACATATATGACAGGTACACTCAGGGATGTGTAAAACCCTGAGCATGCTTGCTGGGACTCTACTCCTTTCCCTTCCATTTGAGATCTATCACTAGAATCCAAGTAAGAAGGACATTATTCAAAATGACACTATCGGTGGTGGTTTAGTCACTAAGTCATGTCCAACTCTTGTACCCCATGGACCGTAGCCCACCAGGCTCCTCCGTCCATGGGATTTCCCAGGCAAGAATACTGGTGTGGGTTACCCTTTCCCTCTCCAGAGTATCTTTCCGACCCAGGGATTGAACCTGGCTCTCCAGCACTGCAGGCAGATCCTTTAACAACTGGGCCATCAGAGCCCCAACTGACACTGTTAGTAACAAATCACTTGCCACACCACTCAAAGGAGATGGCAACCAGTGTGCTTCATACAGAATACAGGAGCTGCGGCTTTAGCCTGTTTAAACACGGCTGTTGCTTCTAAGTCACTGCAGTCGTGTCCGACTCTGTGCGACCCCATAGATGGCAGCCCACCAGGCTTCCCCGTCCCTGGGACTCTCCGGGCAAGAACACTGGAGTGGGTTGCCATGTCCTCCTCCAATGCATGAAGGTGAAAAGTGAAAGTGAAGTCACTCAGTCGTGCCTGACTCTTAGAGACCCCATGAACTGCAGTCTACCAGGCTCCTCCATCCATAGGATTTTCCAGGCAAGAGTACTGGAGTGGGTTGCCATTTCCTTCTCCATAAACATGGGCGGTGATGGAGAATTCAGTAATTCCCAAGGCTCTTTATTTTAAAAGTTCTGACAGCAGTAAGTTCTTTCTTCTGTTAAGCCTGAATCTGTTTTCCTATAGCTTCTACTCATCAATGCTAGTCTACCACGTGGGGTTTAATAGAAGGATCTAGCCTCTCTCTACCCAATAACTAATTATATATGGAGATAATGGCCGTGGACCTTCTCCTATAGACCATTTCCACAGCCTGCTCTGCAAACAATACATTCTCTCACTCTCATAAGGAATGACAATTGCTCCATTCTTTCCCAAATCTGCTTGTCTTCAAACTTGAGGCTACCCTTGTATTTATGGCTGAGTGAGTCTTTTTGCTGTTGACCTAAAACTATCACAATATTGTTAATTGGCTATACTCCAATATAAGGTCTTCACCAGTGGCTCAGCAGTAAAGAATCCGCCTGAGATGCAGAAGATGCCATGGGTTCAATCCCTTGGTCGGGAAGATCCCCTGGAGGAGGGCATAGCAACCCACTCCAGTATTCTTGCTTTGGAGAATCCCATGCACAGAGGAGCTGGCAGGCTACAGTCCACAGGGCTGCACAGAATCAGACATGACTGAAGTGACTGAGCATGCACTCCAATATAAAATAAAAAGTTTTTAAAAAAACTTGAGGCTGCCCCTCCAGATTAATTCCATTGTCGTTAAAATGGTCTATAGCAATGCTTTCAACTTGAGGACTCCTGGTTTTGATAGCTTTATCTTAGCCCCCAAGATGGTAGCTACACTTTGTCTTTGGATCCCAGACAAGCCCCCAAGAAGATAGTGATATGATATCCTGATACCTTGTCTTGGGATCTCAGATGAGCCCCCAAGATGATAGTTTTAGCTTAGCCCCAAGATGATAGCTATACTTTGTCTTGGGATCCCAAATGAGCCCCCAAGATGATAGTGATAGCTATACCTTGTCTTGGGATCCCAGATGAGCCCCCAGGATGATAGTGATAGCTATATCTTGTCCTAGGATCCTGGATGAGCCCCAAAGATGATGGCTTATGGTGAATGGTGCTGCCAGATCCGTGGTCTTCAAAGCAGAAGATTTAACTCCAGGACCAAAGATAGTCTCAGTTACTCAGAGCTTTGTGTAGATTTTTATTTAAAGTGAAAGTGACAGAAAAGGCTTCTGACATACACATCAGAAGAGGGTAGGAGAGTACCTGCCTTAAACCTGTTATGTTTAAGCAGAACATTATATACTTTTCTGCTAGTTGCTAAGAACAGGAAAAAAATACCTCAAGGCTGTGAAAATTTCACCCATACCCTTTCCCATAACATACATCCTGGGATGACATCAGCACAAGATTAGCCAGAAGGAACAGGTTGTCCCAGAGCTCAAGGCTGTGAAGGTTCTACCCAGACCTTCTCCCATAACATACATTCTGAGCTCAAAAAGAACATGTCCTTGAGCAAGAGAAACTGCTGGCTAAGAGGCCTATGTGTCTAAGGCAAAATAATGTGAAAAAGAAAGAATGTTCACCTCCTTCTGAAAGACTTAGGCTTGGACTCCTTATCAACCTGCCTAAGTTAATTCTCTCAGTTTCAACAGCAGGGATTTCCTACGATACTTTTCAGGCTGCAGAATGAGACACTGTATTCCTTGGCTTGGACTTTTACATAACTCATGTACACAGAAACAAGAGAAAATTTCGGAATTTAGCTCAGGTGCGCTCTCTAAAACCGTTCCACTGATCTACCCAGTCTGAGTTAGGTCTTCCGTGAAAATATATCCCCAAACACCAAGCACCATGTCTTGTAAGACACTCATCTCTGTGCCTATTTCTTCTATCAAAACTGAAAGCTCCTTGAAGACAGGAACTTTACCTTAATCATCTTTGTATTCCTGGTGTCCAGCAGCATGCCTGTCACATGGAAGCATTTATAGATATTTCATGGGAATTAATGAACATAGTCACACACACACACACAGAATCACTGCAGCAACTGATGAAAATCTGTGAGGAAACCAGAGGTCCCTTAAATTCCAGTACTTCCTCTTGTTAGGGGAAGCACATTCACTGACACCACTCATTCTGGACAGGCACTACAGTAACCATTTGCATGAGTTATTTTACATGACAGGAGGTCCTCTGTAAGGAACACAGATCTAACAAGCCACTACCAACCAGAAGAATTTGGGAAACATCAAAAGGTGGTCCTACCACCTCCCAGAATCCTTCTCACCGGCATCCATCTTGGCTGAGCAATGCATGCACCTCCAGGAAGGACCCTGAGTCAGAATGACTGGCAAAAGATAACCTGGAAGCTAAACTCATCGCCGTAAAACCTGAGATTGTGAGCCATGTGGCAGAGCAGTTCTCCTGGGTTCCCTGACCCTACTTCTCTCTGCCCAGGTACCTTCCCAATAAAGTCTCTTGCTTTGTCAGCTTGTGTGTCTCCTCGGACAATTCATTTCCAAGTGTTAGACAAGAGCCCACTCTTGGGCCTTGGAAAGCATTCCCCTTCCTGCAACACTCTTGCCAAAAAATCTGAAGCTTTTGAAAGAAAAAAATCCACACAATGGATTTTTGAGGAATCCACACAATGTTGGAGGAAGCTTTTAAGCAGCAGATACTATTGAAAACTAACGAATAAACAATTCCATGTGAGGCAACTACGAAGAGGACAGAAATGGTGATAGCAGAGTTCCTGCAGAGACAATACAATGGAAGGATTCCACCCAGTCAGCTCCTCGAGGGGAAGGCTACAAGGACTAAGAGGTACACAGGTAATTTTACTGCATCTCAGCAGGAGAGTGGTCAGAGTGGCTTTTAAAAAATTTTTATTTATTTAATTGGAGGCTAATTACTTTACACTATTGTGGTGGTTTTGCCATACATTGACATGAATCACCATGGGTGAACATGTGTTCCCCATCCTGAATCCCCCTCCCACCTCCCTCCCCATCCCATCCCTCAGGGTCATCCCAGGGCACCAGTCCTGAGCACCCTGTATCCTGCATCGAACCTGCACTGGCAATCTGTTTCACATATGATAATATACATGTTTCAATGCCATTCTCCCAAATCATCCCATCCTCGCCCTCTCCCACAGAGTCCAAAAGACTGTTCTATACATCTGTGTCTCTTTTGCTGTCTCACATACAGGGTTATTGTTACCATCTTTCTAAATTCCATATATATGTGTCAGTATACTGTATTGGTGTTTTTCTTTCTGGCTTACTTCACTCTGTATAATTGGCTCCAGTTTCATCCACCTCAATAGAACTGATTCAAATGTATTCTTTTTAATGGCTGAGTAATGCTCCATTGTGTATATGTACCACAGCTTTCTTATCCATTCATTTGCTGATGGACATCTAGGTTGCTTCCATGTCCTGGCTATTGTAAATAGTGCTGCGATGAACATTAGGATACAGGAAGGTGAAGGTGAAGTCGCTCAGTCGTGTCTGACTCTTTGCGACCCCATGGACTGTAGCCTACCAGGCTCCTCCGTCCATGGGATTCTCCAGGCAAGAATACTGGAGTGAAAAAAAAAAAAAATACTGGAGTGGGTTGCCATTTCCTTCTCCAGCAGATCTTCCCGACCCAGGGATCGAACCCAGGTCTCCCGCACTGGGGGCGGACGCTTTAACCTCTGAGCCACCAGGGAAGCCTTTCAGTTCTGGTTTCCTCTGTGTGTATGCCCAGCAGTGGGATTGCTGGGAAACTAGGAATACCCATTTCTCTTTCCAGTAGTCTTGCTTGATGCAAACCTCGAGTCTATCTCATTTTGTTGTCTAATTGCACCCGTGAGAACACAGCTGAACAAAGGTTCTCTATTCTAAATGCTTGATGAACAGAAAACCAACCATGGAGAAGTGATTCTTCTGCAGGCTTGGGAACACTGAGTAAAAATCTTTCTTTGAGAAACAAACACATTAACAGAAGGCACAGTTTGGGAGTCTAAATCTAAAGCATGTGTTTTCCAATTACCACATAAGTCTCTACCTTTAATGTGAATTTTAACATGAGTGGAGAGTGAAAAACTTGGCATAGAATCACAGATAAGGCAAAAGATAAGTGGAATAAAGTGGAATTAAAATTTCCACACCTCACTGAAATCTAAATCGCTCAATTTACCTAGTTATAAGTCCAAATACAAAACCACAGGTGTGTTCTTCAATCAACAAAACTTCATTACAGGAATATTTAGATTTTGAAATAAAAACTTCAGAAACTCATTATTTTCTAGGAAATAGGGGAAATAAGCATTACCTGGTGGCTCAAACAGTAAAGAATCTGCCTGCAATGCAGGAGATCTGGTTTCAATCCCTGGGTTGGGAAGATCCCCTGGAAAAGGAAATGGCAACGCTCCCCAATACCCTTGCCTGGTAAATTCCATGGACAGAGGAGCCTGGAGGGTTACAGTCCATGGGGTTGCAAAGAGTTGGTCACAACTGAGCAACTAACTTTCCTTTTTCAGACTTAGAGGGACATCTGTGGGTCTTTGTCTGAAGCAGAATATTTATAAGATGTTCTTTTATTTCTATTACATACAAGATTGGTATGGATTCAAAGCCTTAATTAGTCACTTAGTTATAAAGTCTATTCTCCAAATTTCTTCTTTTTAGTCTCATTTTTAAGAAACAGAAATCTGTTACTCTCAGCTTTGGCAGTGGGCTACTGCGCTTATTGCCTTATATCCTGGCAGAGGTTGAAAGCAGGACTCCAATTCTGATTCCTTAGTCCTAAATTTCTAAATATAATACCTGCCTAACCTGTCATTAATGACAAGGCTCTGACCGAGTGGCATATTATACATTCCCTCCAGGGTGGGGGAGGAGGGGAGGGAGACATCAAAGGGTAAGAGGGATTAAGGAAGACTGGGTATAGGCAAGATTGGTGCAAATTAACAGACCCATGGGGCTGCTCATAAAGATGGGTATGGAACTCCAATAAAAACGGGGAAGGAGGAGTCAAAGCCAAGTTATTCTGAGCAGGTGTGTCAGATTCTAGAGCCCCAGATGCTACAAAAGAAGGATGGGTAGAATTCTGTTTCAAAAACTATGAACAGCAGTGGCCTGGCTTTGGCTGAAGGTCAGGCAGTATTTCAAACCATCCAGAGATGAGAAATAGACACCAATGCAGACTTCAGTCCAATGGAAGCAAGTGGCTGTCAGGCATTCAGTGTAAAAGGCTGACTTCCCAGACTTCAGGACTGGGCTCAGGACTCTCATATTAAATCTCCTATCAGTGAGGGTCCTTATTCTATCAGTGAGTTCAGTTCAGTTCAGCCGCTCAGTCATGTCCGACTCTTTGCGAGCCCATGAATCACAGCATGACAGGCCTCCCTGTCCATCACCAACTCCAGGAGTTGACTCAAACTCATGTCCATCGAGTCAGTGATACCATCCAGCCATCTCATACTCTGTTGCTCCCTTCTCCTCCTGCCCCCAGTCCCTCCCAGAATCACAGTTTTTTCAAATGAGTCAACACTTCCCATGAGGTAGCCAAAGTATTGGAGTTTCAGCTTCAGCATCAGTCCTTCCAATGAACACCCAAGACTGATCTCCTTTAGGATCACTGGTTGGATCTCCTTGCAGTCCAAGGGACTCTCAAGAGTCTTCTCCAACACCACACTTCAAAAGCATCAGTTCTTCGGCTCTCAGCCTTCTTCACAGTCCAACTCTCACATCCATACATGACCACTGGAAAAACCATAGCCTTGACTAGACGGACCTTTGTTGGCAAAGTAATGTCTCTGCTTTTGAATATGCTATCTAGGTTGGTCATAACTTTCCTTCCAAAGAGTAAGCATCTTTTAATTTCATGGCTGAAATCACCATCTGCAGTGAGTTTGGAGCCCCCCAAAAATAAAATCTGACACTATTTCCACTGTTTCCCCATCTATTTCCCATGAAGTGATGGGACCAGATGCCAAGATCTTCATTTTCTGAATGTTGAGCTTTAAGCCAACTTTTTCACTCTCCTCTTTCACTTTCATCAAGAGGCTTTTAGTTCCTCTTCACTTTCTGACATCAGGCTGGTGTCATCTTCATATTTGAGGTTATTGATATTTCTCCCGGCAATCTTGATTCCAGCTTGTGCTTCTTCCAGCCCAGCGTTTCTCATGAGGTACTCTGCATATAAGTTAAATAAGCGGGGTGACAATATACAGCCTTGACGTACTTCTCTTCCTATTTGGAACCAGTCTGTTGTTCCATGTCCAGTTCTAACTGTTGCTTCCTGAGCTACATATAGGTTTCTCAAGAGGCAAGTCAGGTGGTCTAATATTCCCACCTCTTTCAGAATTTTCCACAGTTTATTGTGATTCATGGCGTTGGAGAAGACTTGTGAGAGTTCCTTGGACTGCAAGGAAATCCAACCAGTCCATTGTGAAGGAGATCAGCCCTGGGACTTCTTTGGAAGGAATGATGATAAAGTTGAAACTCCAGTACTTTGGCCACCTCATATCGAAGAGTTGACTCATTGGAAAAGACTCTAATGCTGGGAGGGATTGGGGACAGGAGGAGAAGGGGATGACCGAGGATGAGATGGTTGGATGGCATCACGGACTTGATGGACATGAGTCTGAGTCAACTCCGAGAGATGGTAATGAACAGGGAGGCCTGGTTCATATCGAAGAGTTGACTCATTGGAAAAGACTCTAATGCTGGGAGGGATTGGGGACAGGAGGAGAAGGGGATGACCGAGGATGAGATGGTTGGATGGCATCACGGACTTGATGGACATGAGTCTGAGTCAACTCCGAGAGATGGTAATGAACAGGGAGGCCTGGTGTGCTGCGATTCATGGGGTTGCAAAGAGACATGACTGAGTGACTGAACTGAACTGAACTGAATTGTGATCCACACAGTCAAAGGCTTTGGGATAGTCAATAAAGCAGAAATAGATGTTTTTCTGGAACTCTCTTGCTTTTTCCATGATCCAGTGGATGTTGGCAATTTGAGCTCTGGTTCCTCTGTCTTTTCTAAATCCAGCTTGAACATCTGGAAGTTTGCGGTTCACGTATTGCTGAAGCCTGGCTTGGAGAATTTTGAGCATTACTTTACTAGCGTGTGAAATGAGTGCAATTGTGCAGTAGTTTGAGCATTCTTTGGCATTGCCTTTCTTTGGGGTTGGAATGAAAACTGACCTTTTCCAGTCCTGTGGCCACTGCTGGAGTTTTCCAAATTTGCTGACATATTGAGTGCAACACTTTCACAGCATCATCTTTCAGGATTTGAAACAGCTCAACTGGAATTCCATCACCTCCACTAGCTTTGTTCTTAGTGATGCTTTCTAAGGCCCACTTGACTTCACATTCCAAGATGTCTGGCTCTAGGTGAATGAGCACACCATCCTGATTATCTGGGTCATGAAGATCTTTTTATACAGTTCTTCTGTGTATTCTTGCCACCTCTTCTTAATATCTTCTGCTTCTGTTAGGTCCATTCCATTTCTGTCCTTTATCGAGCCCATCTTTGCATGAAATGTTCCCTTGGTAGCTCTAATTTTCTTGAAGAGATCTCTAGTCTTTCCTATTCTGTTGTTTTCCTCTATTTCTTTGCACTGATCACTGAGGAAGGCTTTCTTGTCTCTCCTTGCTATTCTTTGGAACTCTGCATTCAGATGCTTATATCTTTCCTTTTCTCCTTTGCTTTTCACTTCTCTTCTTTTCACAGCTATTTGTAAGGCCTCCTCAGACAGCCATTTTGCTTTTTTGCATTTCTTTTCCATGGGGATGGTCTTGATCCCTGTCTCCTGTACAATGTCACGAACCTCATTCCATAGCTCATCAGGCACTCTATCAGATCTCTGTCTATCAGTGAGGTCCACCTCAAAAACTTGGCCAGAAATACCAGCTATCTAGCTGGTTTATCTAAACACTGAATAGTCTATTTCACAAGACTCCAGTCTCTGGGCAACTCATCTTTTCTTCAGGAACTCCAATGCGTCCGGTCCTCTCTTGCTTGCTGTTTCCTTTACTAGAAACATGTTGCTGCTGCTGCTGCTGCTGCTGCTAAGTCGCTTCATTCATGTCCGACTCTATGCAACCCCATAGACGGCAGCCCTCCAGGCTCTGCCATCCCTGGGATTCTCCAGGCAAGAACACTGGAGTGGGTTGCCATTTCCTTCTCCAATGCATGCAAGTGAAAAGTGAAAGTAAAGTCACTCAGTCATGTCCAACTCTTAGCGACCCCATGGCCTGTAGCCCACCAGGCTCCTCCGTCCATGGGATTTTCCAGGCAAGAGTACTGGAGTGGGGTGCCATTGCTTTCTCCAAGAAACACGTTAGGCGCTGCTTATTCTTTGTATCCTCACGTAGATATCAGGAAAGTCTTCCCTGACCACCCTATGCGGGTGAGTTTCCTCCGTTCCAAGCTCCTCTAGTGCCATGTTTCATTACCCTACCACACTGGGCAGTAATTGTCTAAAGTCTGTTTTCCCCACTAGATTATGAATTTAATTCAGTCAGGAACCTTATCTATCCTGTTTACTAATGTATCCCACAGGCCTGCCTCAAAGGAGGTACAAAACAAAAATTTGTTTTGTTCATCAATGAACTCTTCAGAACAAAAACTGAAAAACTCAGGGCAGAAAGCACCTATGAATTTTCTGCTTGATGCTTCATGCAGAAAGCAAAAATATTAATAGGAAAACTGAGGTGGCCCACTGGAACTGATATAGACTGAGTAAAAAATGTGGTTTCTGGGTATCACAGGCTTTTGACATTTTCTCTGTTCAAGTACCCGGTTTGCATTCCCAGATCCTTTACTCATTCACAATTTAACATCTAAAATAATTAATTGCATGATGTAATATCCATTCTCCATCATAAGGCTATGCATCACTTTCAATGAACAGTCTCAAAATGAAAGAAAAGCAGAAGGGAAAATATGGCATCTGTCACAAGAGAAATGAAAAGGCGTATTTTGTTCACCATCTCCACTCTCACTTGTTGAGCATCTGCTCTTTTAAGGAAAATTGTTACATGATTTATATTATTTTCCATCCTTAATAAATCTCTGAAGAATGAACTTGTATTCTCCTTTTACATTTATGAGAATACAGAAGCCCACACCAATACCCTGACTTGTGTAACAAGCAGTGTAGGTGGAACTCAGGCCAAGAGCAGACAGGCTCACAACTCCATTCACTGCACCCGCTGACTCTTGCTGGCACAGTCCCCTCAGGGAAGTTCTCGAAAGCTAGAGAGTGACTCAAACTCTCCCCAAAACAACTGATACATCATTCCCCACCTTCTCTTCTTTTTGTACCAGCCCAGTCCAATTCAAACACCAGCTCCATATTGTCCTTATTTGGAAAAGTGATGATAAAATCCATTATGACATTTCACCTTCATGGATGCTTTGTTCTCAGGATAGTAAAAAAAAAAAAAAAAAGGCACTTTACATTTTCTGTTTTACAATAGTCACTAAAAAGAGAGTACTTTTAAGAGTAACTTTTGCATTTTCAGGTACCAGTGGAGAACAGCTTCCCCTTTCCTTTCTCCCTTCTCCACTTATTATGCTGGGAGATTTTATGTCAAGGGAATCTAAGTGATGAAGACTCACCCTCTCCATCTCTTTGAAGTCATCATCTAGCTTGGTTCCTTCAGCTCCTCCAACCTTCTCACTCACTTTCTGTAGAAAATAACAAAAAAAAAAAAAGGGAATTATTATAAATTTTCCTTTAAAAATATGTGTCACAAGTTTTAAGTGCTTTGACAAATATCATCTAATATAACATCACAAATATTCTCTGACATGGGTAGGCAGTCCCATTTTCAGAGGAGGCAACTGTGTATCAGAGAATATGAATAATTTATCAAAATCCATGCATCTGGTAGACACGGAAGCAGGAATTCAAAGCTGTGTCTTCTTATTTCAACTCTAGTGCTCTATTATATAAATCATCATGCAACTGTCGAATCACTAACATTTTCCTTTTGAAAGTTCCAGGGGACGATAGCATCATACAATAATCATTTCCCTCTGATAATGGATCTAAAATGCTGCCTAGGTAGAAAATTACTGCATCTTCAACCTATTTTTCAATGAGCTGTTGAACAGATAATCACAAGCATCTATCAAACTGGTATGAAAAATACCAACCTGACTGATCTTCAGATAAAGGGACTGAAACAGTTATCTTATAAATCTCCCTGTAGCTGTCCATATCCTTATATACATAAGATAAATTGTGTGTAAAGATGCTGAAGGCATTTCTTTGCTACCCAGTCAATTCCCATTTTACATTCTATGTTCATCAGTTTACACAGGCAAAGGTATATTTTCTACTTGTAGAATTCACATTCATTAAAAAATTAAATATTCTATTCTGTTTTGAAATAAAGATCAAATTAAGTCTAATAAAAATTATAAAGGAATCACAAGGAAAGTATTTCACTTTCATTAAAAACAGGAAATATTAAATACTAATGACACCAGGATGTCATTCCTCTTAAAATAACTGTAAAGGTAGTTAGATGCTTTTTACTAAGATGTCACTGTGCTACATAAAGTTATTACATACACATATTGAAGTATAAGTTTTCATTTCTTTTAATAGATATTGTGTTGAGGGTCTTTGCAAAAGATCCCCACCATGGTCAGACCTGCAGCAACCTTAGTAAAAACTGGGTCATCCAAGTAAGCTTGGTTTACCTTCTTCTAAAAGGGCCCTGGGATACATGGCTCACTTTCTCACCTTGGAAGCTCTGATATCCCCTTTTTGAGGGCTGAGGTATAGTGCTTACATTCTCCTTCTTTAACTCCTGTGTTCTGCCACCAGGAAGAGCTTTAGAAGAGATCACTCTTGGGAAAATCAAGAGCCTGAATTCTTTCACCACTCTGGCCCAGATTTCACCTCAACAGCAGTAACAGAAGGAATATGCTGTGATGAAAGGTCATGGCATGGACTGCAGTGGCACGCCATGTTGTTATGCAAATTAAATGGTATAAAATATAAAACCTCCTGTCTGAACCTATCAGACATGCAATACATCCCAGTTCCCTTCTCTCACCAATAACCTGCATCTGCTGGGCCTCCCTGGTCTGCTTAAAAATCCTGGTCTTTTCTATCAGTTTATTTAACTGCTATTTAATACCTTAAAAAGAATCTAACAATTTTCAGGAAACTGCTGCTGCCAAGTCACTTCCGTAGTGTACGACTCTGTGCGACCCCATAGATGGCAGCCCACCAGGCTCCCCCATCCCTGGGATTCTCCAGGCAAGAATACTGGAGTGGGTTGCCATTTCCCTCTCCAATGCATGAAAGTGAAAAGTGAAAGTGAAGTCGCTCAGTCGGGCCGACTCTCAGCGACCCCATGGACTGCACTTTACCAGGCTCCTCTGTCCATGGGATTTTCCAGGCAAGAATACTGGAGTGGGTTGCCATTGCCTTCTCCATCAGGAAACTGAGACTTGCACAAATAAACTTTTTTATGAGGCTTGCATAAATTTTAAAAAATTACCTGGAAGGCAATTTCCCCAAGTAAACCCTAGGTGGCTTTGCATTCACACAGCAGTACCGAAGAGCTGTCCATGGTGCTGGCCATTTCTGCCTAAAGTTCTCTGGATCAAATGGCCAGGTGGCCAGTGTTCGATTCACCGTTTCAACCCTCAGTCTTTGACATCAGCCCTCTCACTTAACTTGTTTCCTAAGTGATGGTTCAGTTCAGTTGCTCAGTCGTGTCTGACTCTGCGACCCCATGAATTGCAGCACGCCAGGCCTCCCTGTTCATCACCATCTCCTGGAGTTCACTCAGACTCAAGTCCATCAAGTCCGTGATGCCATCCAGCCATCTCATCCTCGGTCGTCCCCTTCTCCTCCTGATCCCAATCTCTCCCAGCATTAGAGTCTTTTCCAATGAGCCAACTCAGCTCATGAGGTGGCCAAAGTACTGGAGTTTCAGCTTTAGCATCATTCCTTCCAAAGAAATCCCAGGGTTGATCTCCTTCAGAATGGACTGGTTGGATCTCCTTGCAGTCCAAGGGACTCTCAAGAGTCTTCTCCAACACCACACTTCAAAACCATCAATTCTTCGGTGCTCAGCCGGCTATCAATTATTTCAACAAGATCAGCTTCCGTCTATGGGGTTGCACAGAGTCGGTCACAACTAAAGCGACTTAGCAGCAGCAGCAGCAGCAGCACAGATCTAGGCTTTGTGTTGCATCACTATCAACCAAATAAAAGCCTGTATCAATTGATCTGGCACAGCAGCCAGTTTTGCCTACTTTCTTAAAGATGTTACCAAGCCAGAGAGAGATGGAAAGGCCTTCGAATTCAGTTTAGAACCTCCTAGTGGAATTCCAAGTGTCAATAACTTAACCTGCATGTTCAAGTTTAAGTCATAGAAAATTAGGAATAGAAGGGAACTTAAAGGTTATTATCAAATTTTCCTTATCAGCAAACAAATTTTACTCTGATTTTTACACTGATTCCCTCCCTTTCACTTTCCTCAGTGATGGCAATTTCAGTTCATATTTAAGCCCCTCTTGTGTCTTATTCTTGATGTATGTGGTTATCTGTTAACTTTGGGCTGGGAAACTCTATAATCTTGTTGAATTCTTATGCAATAAAGAAATACAAGCCTCATACTCTCAACTCAACTGTCTCAGCTCTACCTGACTATCTGCAATGTCATGCCCAAGGCCCCACTTTGGTTAAAGAGAATCATTATAAATATATTCCTCCCATGATCCATGAATGAGATGTTTAATTTTCATTTGCAAAATTGTCACAAAAACCAAGTAGCTGAAAAAAGTCTCCATTTATAGTAACAGAAAATCCTGGTAACCTTGGTTAATCACATTTTTACCATATCTAAGCGATAAAATAGGACCTTCATCAAAACCGCAAGAGCTTATATTATACTTTCAACCCATACTGCTCAACTGAAAGTAATTTTAATTTCCTTCTTTTTTATATCCATCAATTAGGTTAGTACCAGAGTGGCTCACTGTATTACAGGAATACCAAATGAGATCACACTGGCCATTAGTAATTCAGAACTAGTCCTAGTAACTCACACAAAGCACAACTCATCAGTCCATCAGTCCACTGACTTTAACTATGTGGCTTAAGTACTCTGTGTGTGTGTGTGTGTGTGCATCTGTGTGTGTGTGAGAGAGAGAGATGGTGGGGAGAGAGAGGGATGAGGAGAGAGAGAAAGGGAGGGGAGAGGGGACAGAGAGAAAGGAAGAAAGAGAAAATATAAATCTATTCTCCACAAAAGCTGACATTTGAGCTGCTATAAGAGAAACTGTTCACCAAATATATTGAATGAGGCTAACAGATACTGGTCTTGGTCTGATTGTTTGGTTGATATAAATTTCTTATCTGATTTGATTCATGGCAAAGGAAAGAATATTCAAAAGGACATCTACATTGTTCTCTGGGCTATTTTTTTCCCCAAGTCACAAAGGATCTAAACATATCAAGGCACTGAATTAAACAATGTGCTAAATAACCATCTTCTCATTCCTTAGGAGTATGGCAAATATTTTCTCCTCCTGTTCTTTAAATAACATTACTAAAACTTCTATTGCCTTTGTGTATTGAGTCAGTTCAAGAAGACAGGGTCCCTGAGCTCATTTGGCCAACAGTGAGTTTTGTTTTCCTTGCTGGTGGTTTAGTCACTAAGTCATGTCCAGCTCTTGCGACCCCATGGACTACAGCCCACCAGCCTCCTCTGCCCATGGGATTTCTCAGACAAAAATACTGGAGTGGGTGCCATTTCTTTCTCCGGGTGATATTCCCAATTCAGGGATCAAACCTAGGTATCCTATATTGCAGGCAGCATCTTTACCACTAAGACACTAATATAGCTCTTGTTTTCCTTACCATTTATTTAAGAATAGTTTTGTTCTACTATATTCCAGTGAGATGGTTCCTAAAAAGATTTCATATTATTGAATATTTTCCAATATTGTTTAGTATACATTAGCTAGTATACTCATTTTTTGAGAAATTGATCTCCTATTTAAATAAACATTAGCAAAATTTATTCGAATCAAACACAACAGTATAAAGGAGTCAATATGCCCACCTGTACCATCTAAAAACAACTCTCCTGCTCAAAGTCTTCCAGGGTACTCACCTAGCGCAGCACTGGGAACCTGTGGTCCGACCTTATTTTCTACTACATACACCCCTGTACCTATCGACCCTATTTTCTACTATGCCTCCGTATCTATTAACCCTATTTTCTACTAAACCTCCGTACCTATCGACCTCATTTTCTACTACATACACCTCTGTACCTATCGACTTCATTTTCACATACACCTCCGTATCTATCGACCTCATTTTCTGCTACATACACCTCCGTACCTATCGACCCTATTTTCTACTACGCCTCCGTATCTATCAATCCTATTTTCTACTACACCTCCGTACCTATCGACCTCATTTTCTACTACATACACCTCCGTACCTATCGACCTCATTTTCTACTACACCTTCATACCTATCAACCTCATTTTCTACTACACCTCCGTATCTATCGACCTCATTTTCTACTACACCTCCGTATCTATTCCAACAGACCAAAAAATCTCATCTTCCTCTATGTGATTCTTCATTGTATTCATCACAAGATATACTCAGTAAAGATTTGTGGACTGAACTACAGTGCAATTGTGTAAATGTTAATGTTAAAAAGACTGAAAGGAGGCATAAAGTAAGGCAAATAGGACTGATCATTTCACTCAGGGATGGTTTTTCAAAAGGCATAACTCTTCAAAGAAAGAAAATAGATAATATAATCAACTCACATTTTAAATTAAAAGTCTTAATTCTGAGTCTGCAGTCGTGTTGCCTCATGCTATTTTTTCTATAAGCCAAATAAGAAAAATAAGGGAACCAGCAGCAGGAGGCAGCTTAAATAAATGACCACTGTTCTCAGCACAAAGGATGAGGATGCTGCAGGCTCTCCAACAATGACTCATCTCCTGCATGAATTATCACCTCTAGGCAAAAGATACTCCACCCTCTAGCTGCAGCTCTGATACTTCCCTATATTGCACTTAAATCAAACACTGAATATCCAACTACCTTATCTCCAACGGCCTTTTATAAAGGTGTCCTTGAAAATCACATCATCAGTGAAATTCAATAGACTTAAGACCAAATTCATTCATACTCCACACACCTGCAAAGTGATTTACTGTCTGATGTCCCTATTTTTCTTTAGCTTTGTCTCATTATTCATTATACAAAGCCAGATTTTCTTACCAGTCACCCAATATGCTGTGTTAATTCCTTTTGCCTTGTACCTGGACCTATTTTATTTCTCTTTTCTAATTTTCAAATCCTGCCAAGTACCTAAGATGCTAATCCAACTTTCACCTCCTCCATCTTCATCTTGAATGCCCACCCTAGATGGAAGTTACGAGATTTCCACTGCACTCTTAATGAAACACACCATCTGTTGGACTCCCTGGAACTAGCTACTTTATGAGTAAAACTGCTGAGAACTTTGCTTATCTGATTATAAAATTCAAAGGTGAGAATCATATTACATGCATCTTTGTCTGAAAACTTTTGCAGTACCTAACACACTGCACAGCAGAAAATCATCAGCTGAAACAAAAATGTATCTCAATGAATTATTCTAAGAGCAAAATAAATCAAAGGAGGACCCTTAATTATGAGTGAGCACTGGTTCTTTATATCATTTCTGAGAGTTTTATCTNACACTGCACAGCAGAAAATCATCAGCTGAAACAAAAATGTATCTCAATGAATTATTCTAAGAGCAAAATAAATCAAAGGAGGACCCTTAATTATGAGTGAGCACTGGTTCTTTATATCATTTCTGAGAGTTTTATCTCCCCTGTAAAACATAACTTTTTTTCTGTTGACAGTAAGTAAAAATACAGCAAACTCAAAATACTGCTTTCCCAATATTTGTAGAAAGACCACCTATGAAAGAAAGAAAGTGAAAGTGAAGTTGCTCAGTCGTGTCTGACTCTTTGCAACCCCCTGGACTAGAGCCTACCAGGCTCCTCCATCCATGGGATTCTCCAGGCAAGAGCTGCCATTTCCTTCTCCAGGGGATATTCCCGATGCAGGGATCAAACCCAGGTTTCCCACACTGCAGGCAGACGCTTTACCCTCTGAGCCACCAGGGAAGTCAAATAAAAGAAGCCCATACTCTGACTCTATGAAATTTAGTTAATTATTATTCATTGGTTAGCTACTAAAATTAAAATGATAATACTTGACAACATGCCTAATATTCAGAAGGAAACAGAAAAGTCAAAATCACAGCAATATTATCTTGGTATTTAGCTAAATACAAGTAGATCTAGCTTTTCCATATGGTGGTGTTACCATGTATGAAAGGGAAGATGGATATACTTTATGAGATACAGGTTTCACACTAGTTTTTCTCAGCTGTCATTAAATTGGAATGCTTAAATGCCATGATGTTTTGAAAGTGAATTTCAAAAACTATATATTATTTTTCTCAATCAGAAATTTCATATTTTCTTGAAAACGAGTAAAGGCATTTTCATCTATCTAAACTAAGTTAATTGAACTAACTGTGCTAATTCTATTTCTCACTATATTAAAGAAAAATAAAAAGGTTTGTCAACTACAAACTGGTGCTTGCCAAGGGCATTTGCCATCTGTCTTCATGGGGATTGAATCTCATGCTGCTGCAGCTGCTGACCTTCAACACACCTGAAGGGAGTTCAGGGGAGAGAATGAGTCACTTTGTGCTTCAGTGAAACTGATAGAACAGGTCTTAAGATACATATTTTCAGCAACTGATTGCATGATCCCAATCCTGTATCTCCTCATATCTAGAAAAACACTAAATCCCTTTATGGTGACATCAGCTCCTCAGGAGAAACAGAAAACCTCTTGTAAAGTAAGTGCTTAATTGCAATGACCACCCCCTTCACCAAAATCACATATACTGACCTTCCCTCACTGTCCGGAGCAGCTTCTCAGAGCTATCTCGGGTGCCGGCTCCTGGGCTGCAGGCCTCATTTTGCCCCATATAAAACTTAACTGCAACTGTCATGTTATGCATCTTTTTTTGGTCGATGGATTCCTCTCACAATTATTCTCCCTACCCCAAGAATTCAACAGAATGAGGAATGATTTTCTTTGAATATCTGGAGCCAAAAACTTTAGAATGAATTAGAAGAACTAAGCACTTGGCCCTTTTCCCAACTTTCAGCCTATCTTGCTTTTTGTCAAATACTATATAGAAAATGCAGAAACTGATTTGCATGATGTTCTAAGCTTCTGGTGTGGTTCACTTGGGTTAAGAGTAATAAGTTTCTAAGCTCTGTTGCACCAAATTGAGAACTCCCCATGCACTATGTGGCTAATTACTTACACACACATCTCAAAGGGAAATAGTAGTATATATAATAGACGTATTATACAAATTTCAGTCCCTCCCTGGAAAGACAGTTTATACTATCACCTATAGCTCTATTCACAAGTGATCCTATTTCTATCTTCTAGAAAAAAAAAAAGAAAAGAAAATTAAGTACATAAAATGTACATAATAAAAACCAATAACCACTTCTCTATTTTTCATTCATCCAAAGAATCTAGTTCCTCATCAGATAATGGGTAATTTAGTAAGGGAGATTCACAGAATTTGAAAATATATCCATAAAGTTTCCCATCTCTGGCAACAGGAAAAAAAGTCATGCATTTTCATAGTCTACAGCAATAAGCCACCAAAACTGAGCAAAATATAAAAAGACAGTGTCTGCTAAAAATAGACTCCAAGACTTAGGGCTAGAATTATGTCATATACCATTTTTTAAAAATTCTATTTAAAGCTCAGTTATAAAATCCTTTGAGAAAAAAAGCAGAACTTAGAAAGAAAAAACAAAAAAACCAGTAATTCATCTGGGATTTCAGTACCCTCTAATGAATGCCCTAAAACCGAAAGCCCTGTGACTCAGCTGATAAGGCAAGGGAAAGTAGCCCTCAGTTCAGTCGTTCAGTCATGTCCGACTCTTTGCGACCCCATGAATCGCAGCACGCCAGACCTCCCTGTCCATCACCAACTCCCCAAATGCACTCAGACTCACGTCCATCGAGTCAGTGATGCCATCCAGCCATCTCATCCTCAGTCGTCCCCTTCTCCTCCTGCCCCCAATCCCTCCCAGCATCAGAGTCTTTCCCAATGAATCAACTCTTCGCATGAGGTGGCCAAAGTACTGGAGCTTCAGTCGTAGCATCATTCCTTCCAAAGAAATCCCAGGGTTGATCTCCTTCAGAATGGACTGGTTGGATCTCCTTGCAGTCCAAGGGACTCTCAACAGTCTTCTCCAACACCACACTTCAAAACCATCAATTCTTCGGTGCTCAGCCCTCTTCACAGTCCAACTCTCACATCCATACATGACCACAGGAAAAACCACAGCCTTGACTAGATGGACCTTAGTTGGCAAAGTAATGTCTCTGCTTTTGAATATGCTATCTAGGTTGGTTATAACATTACTTCCAAGGAGTAAGTGTCTTTTAATTTCATGGCTGCAATCACCATCTGCAGTGATTTGGAGTGCAAAAAAATAAAGTCAGCCCTGTTTCCACTGTTTCCCCATCTATTTCCCACGAAGTGATGGGACCAGATGCCAAGATCTTCATTTTCTGAATGTTGAGCTTTAAGCCTACTTTTTCGCTCTCCTCTTTCACTTTCATCAAGAGGCTTTTTAGTTCTTCTTCACTTTCTGCCATAAGGGTGGTATCATCTGCATATCTGAGGTTATTGATATTTCTCCCAGCAATCTTGATCCCAGCTTGTGTTTCTTCCAGCCCAGCGTTTCTCATGATGTACTCTGCATAGAAGTTAAATAAGCGGGGTGACAATATACAGCCTTGACGTATTCCTTTTCCTATTTGGAACCAGTCTGTTGTTNGAGAAGGCCTTGAATGTCCAGGTGAAGACTGAACTATAATAGAAATAGGGACCCACTGAAGGTTTTAGAGCAGTGGAGTTCCAGCAAAAGATTACTCTGATGTGGGTGTCATGGTGGTTTGGTCACTAATTCGAATCTGACTCTTGCCACCCCATGGACTGTAGCCCACCAGGCTCCTTTGTCCATGGAATATTCAAGCAAGAATACTGGAGTGGGTTGCCATTTCCTTCTCCAGGGGATCTCCCCAACCCAGGGACAGAACCCAGGTCTCTTACATTGCAGGCAGATGCTTTACTGACTGAGCTACCAGGGAAGCTGATGTGGTTATGGAGGGTTCTTTAAAACGAGAAGCTATCAGAGACAGGGACAAGAATAAGAGACTCCTTGTGCAAGGAGTAATTCGTTATCACTTAGTATTCCCTGGAACTCTGTGAAGTAAGTATTATTATCTCCATTCTGCAGATAAGTTTACTGAGGGATAATTAAGCTACCCAAGGTCACAGGGACAGTCTGTGGTGCAGCTGGGATCTGAACCTAGGTCTGGCTGGTTCCATAGCCCTGTCCACTGCACATGCTGAATAGTTGCCTGTGTGTGACACATACATAGGACCAAGATGAGGAGAATAAGAATAATTCATGTGGGCAGGGTTCAGGACCAGGTCATCCTTTTCAGGCCCAGTATAAGAAAAGATTGAGAATTTCAAGACAGAGACAGCAGAGCCTTAGTCTAAGCCCAGGGCTCTTCTGAGAGCAGAGCCCTCCCTGTGTAACTGCCAAGAAGCCAATCTATCATTATGACAATTGACAAATCGCCTCAAAGCTTAGTGGCCGAAAACAATGGCATTGACTATGCCTGTGAGTGTACATTCTGGGCAGGACTGTGAAGACAAGCTCAGTTCTGCTCCAGCAGTGTTGGCTGGGATAGCTGGAAGGCTGTGGCTTGGAATCATCTGCAGCTTTGTTCTCTCACCTGCCTGGCCCTTGGGTGGGAAGTGAGCAGCTGGGAGCTGCAGGAATCATAACCAGGACCTCTCAAGCATCCCTCTCCTTATGTGCTTCCTCCATGTGGTCTTTTCAGCACAGCAGACTTCTTCCACATTGGTTCAGGGTGTATCTGCATGTCAAGAGAGGGAGAGAGAGCCAGAACCAGGCACAAACCCTGCTGCCTTTTACGACTCAGACTTGGAGGTTACGTGGCATCATTTCCACTATTCATTATAAGCGAGTTCCTAAGTCCGGTTCATATACAAGGAAAGGCAAATTTGACTTCAGCTATTTCTCACAAGAAAGACTTGGTAGATATGTTTTTCTCTTTTTTCCCTTTCCTTTTTTTCTGTATTTTATTTGATTTTTATTGGGGTATAATGGCTTTACAATGTTGTGTAGTTTCTGCCATACAATGAAGAGAATATGCTATTTGTTGTTTAGTTGCTAAGTTGTGACTGACAGTTTTGCGACCCCATGGATTATAGCCCGCCAGGCTACTGTCCACGAGATTTTCCAGGCAAGAATACTGGAGTGGGTTGCCATTTCCTTCTCTAGGGGGTCTTCTCGACCCAGGGATCAAAACTGCATCTCCTACGTTGTCAGGCAGGTTCTTTGCTGCAATGCCATACATATACATGTATCCCCTCCCTCTTGAACCTCCCTTCTGCCCCCTCGTCCCACCTCTCTAGGTCATCACGGAGCATCGAGCTGAGAGCTCCCGGTGCTGTACAGCAGCCTCCCACTAACTATCTGTGGTAGTGTATATATGCCAAGGGCACTCCTCCAACTCATCCCACCCTCCCCTTCCCTCACGGAGGGTAGACACGTTTTTCAAATCAGCACCGTTGGCCTAATGAGTGACTGGATTAGGGGCATCTGATGGGTGCTTCTCCTTTATGCCTGAACGGCTCCCACCAGTCATTCTCTGCAGTTTCCAAATGTCCTCTTTCAAAAGGCAACTCCTAGTGGTGATAATGCATTAAGCCTGGATAATAGGTTTTGGCAGCTCTGGGGGATTTAAATTATTCCTGTGCCTCCTGTTGGCCCAGCTCCTGACAGTAAACAGATGGGGAGGAGAAAGCAATTTGAAGATATCCAGGTGGGGAGACCAGAATGGTAGGTATATGTGAAGCCCCTGCAGAGCAGTCCAGAAAAACTTCTGGGAGGAAAATGCCTTATTGTATAATATCACCAGGCACTGCGTTTTATACATCCTGTCTTATCGAACCTTCACCACACCCTGAGAGATGCTCTCGTCATCCTCATGTTACAGATCAAGGTTCTAAAACACAGAACTCACACAGTTGGTGAGTTGCAGAGTCTGCATTTGAACTTAGGCCAGCCTGAGATTAGGGCTTATACCGTTAAACTTTGGGCTACATCCCCTATTCCTTAGTAACTTTGTGTTTCTGTTTTTCTCTTAAATTGTCGTTTTAAGATTTGTATCTTTTCCTATTTACATAAATATGTAAGTGTTATGGAGAAAAAGGTGAAGGTGAAGTCGCTCAGTTGTGTCCGACTCTTTGCGACCCCATGGACTGTAACCTACTAGGCTTCTCCGTCCATGGGATTCTCCAGGCAAGAATACTGGAGTGGATTGCCATTTCCTTCTCCAAGAATGAATAATTTTACCTAATATTATCATCTTACTTACAAGTTCAGTTCAGTTCAGTCGCTCAGTCAAGTCCGATTCTTTGCGACCCCATGAATCGCAGCACACCAGGCCTCCCTGTTCATTACCATCTCCCGGAGTTCACTCAGACTCACGTCCATCGAGTCCGTGATGCCATCCAGCCATCACATCCTCGGTCGTCCTCTTCTCCTCCTGCCCCCAATCCTTCCCAGCATCAGAGTCTTTTCCAGTGAGTCAACTCTTCGCATCAGGTGGCCAAAATACTGGAGTTTCAGCTTTAGCATCATTCTTTCCAAAGAAATCCCAGGGTTGATCTCCTTCAGAATGGACTGATTGGATCTCCTTGCAGTCCAAGGGACTCTCAAGAGTCTTCTCCAACACCACAGTTCAAAAGCATCAATTCTTCGGCGCTCAGCCTTCTTCACAGTCCAAGTCTCACATCCATACAT
The DNA here is from genome assembly GCA_006410675.1 of Oreotragus oreotragus. Taxonomy (NCBI): domain Eukaryota; kingdom Metazoa; phylum Chordata; class Mammalia; order Artiodactyla; family Bovidae; genus Oreotragus; species Oreotragus oreotragus. Next base: position 103,160 of record SJYX01017874.1, read on the forward strand.
GACCACAGGAAAAACCATAGCCTTGGTTAGACAGACCTTTGTTGGCAAAGTAATGTCTCTGCTTTTGAATATGCTATCTAGGTTGATCATAACTTTCCTTCCAAGCATTAGTATACTGTATTGGTGTTTTTCTTTCTGGCTTACTTTACTCTGTATAATAGGGTCCAGTTTCACCGACCTCATTAGAACTGCCATATGACCCAGCAGTTCCACTGCTGGGCATACACACTGAGGAAACCAGAATTGAAAGAGACTTTCATCTGGGATTTCAGTACCCTCTAATGAATGCCCTAAAACCGAAAGCCCTGTGACTCAGCTGATAAGGCAAGGGAAAGTAGCCCTCAGTTCAGTCGTTCAGTCATGTCCGACTCTTTGCGACCCCATGAATCGCAGCACGCCAGACCTCCCTGTCCATCACCAACTCCCCAAATGCACTCAGACTCACGTCCATCGAGTCAGTGATGCCATCCAGCCATCTCATCCTCAGTCGTCCCCTTCTCCTCCTGCCCCCAATCCCTCCCAGCATCAGAGTCTTTCCCAATGAATCAACTCTTCGCATGAGGTGGCCAAAGTACTGGAGCTTCAGTCGTAGCATCATTCCTTCCAAAGAAATCCCAGGGTTGATCTCCTTCAGAATGGACTGGTTGGATCTCCTTGCAGTCCAAGGGACTCTCAACAGTCTTCTCCAACACCACACTTCAAAACCATCAATTCTTCGGTGCTCAGCCCTCTTCACAGTCCAACTCTCACATCCATACATGACCACAGGAAAAACCACAGCCTTGACTAGATGGACCTTAGTTGGCAAAGTAATGTCTCTGCTTTTGAATATGCTATCTAGGTTGGTTATAACATTACTTCCAAGGAGTAAGTGTCTTTTAATTTCATGGCTGCAATCACCATCTGCAGTGATTTGGAGTGCAAAAAAATAAAGTCAGCCCTGTTTCCACTGTTTCCCCATCTATTTCCCACGAAGTGATGGGACCAGATGCCAAGATCTTCATTTTCTGAATGTTGAGCTTTAAGCCTACTTTTTCGCTCTCCTCTTTCACTTTCATCAAGAGGCTTTTTAGTTCTTCTTCACTTTCTGCCATAAGGGTGGTATCATCTGCATATCTGAGGTTATTGATATTTCTCCCAGCAATCTTGATCCCAGCTTGTGTTTCTTCCAGCCCAGCGTTTCTCATGATGTACTCTGCATAGAAGTTAAATAAGCGGGGTGACAATATACAGCCTTGACGTATTCCTTTTCCTATTTGGAACCAGTCTGTTGTTCCATGTCCAGTTCTAACTGTTGCTTCCTGACTTGCATACATATTTCTCAAGAGGCAGGTTACGTGGTCTGTATTTCCATCTCTTTCAGAATTTTCCACAGTTTATTGTGATCCACACAGTCAAAGGCTTTGGCATGGTCAATAGAGCAGAAATAGACGTAGCCCTAGGTCTCCCACTGTTAAGAGCAACTGTTGGGAAGCTCTTTACTTTTTTGTAAACTGAAACTACAAACTTCTCTGGGCCTCTGTTTCCTCATCCACAAATTGGGGTAGGGCGTGGTGAGATAACCAGAAGAGTTCTAAGGTGTCTTTCAATTTAAAATTTGACATCTACTTCTAGTATGGTTAATTTGATGAATCAATTAAGCTAGGCTACAGTACCCATGCTAGCAAGGTAATGGTCAAAATCCTTCAAGTCAGTAGCTCAGTCAGTAAAGAATCTGCCTGCAATGCAGGAGGCCCAGGTTCAATTCCTGGGGGGAAAAGATACCCTGGAGAAGGAAATGGTGACCCACTCCAGTATTCTTGCCTGGAGAAACCCATTGACAGAGGAGCCTGGCAGGCTACAGTCCACAGCGTCACAAAAGTCAGAGATGACTTATCGCCTAAACCAACACCAGCCTTCAAAAGTATATGAACTGAGAACTTCCACATGTACAAGCTGGATTTAGAAAAGGCAAGGAACCAGAGATCAAATTGCCAACATCCCTTGGATCAGAGAATTCCAGAAAAACATCTACTTCTGCTTCATTCATATGCTAAAGCTTTTGACCATGCGGATCACAATAAACTGTGGAAAATTCTGAAAGAGATGGGAATACCCGACCACCTTACCTGCCTCTTGAGAAACCTGTATGCAAGTCTAGAAGCAGTAGTTAGAACTTGGCATGGAATAACTGACTGGTCCAAAGTTGGGAAAGGAGTACATCAAAGCTGTATATTGTCACCTGCTTATTTAACTTCTATGCAGAGTACATCATGCAAAACACCAGGCTGGATGAAGTAAAAGCTGTAATCAAGACTGTCAGGAGAAGACACAGATGACACCACCCTAATGGCAGAAAGCGAAAAGGAACAAAAGAGCCTCTTGATGAAGGTGAAAGAGGAGAGTGAAAAAGCTGGCTTAAAACTCAACATTCAAAAAACAAAGATCACAGCATCCAGTACCATGACTTCATGGCAAATAGATGGAGAAATAGTGGAAACAGTTTCCAGATGGGGAAACAGTGGCTGACTTTATTTTTGGGGGCTCCAAAATCACTGCAGATGGTGATTGCACCCATGAAATGAAAAGATGCTTACTCCTTAGAAGGAAAGTTATGACCAACCTAGACAGCATATTAAAAAGCAGAGACATAACTTTACCAACAAAGATCCATACAGTCATAGCTATGGTTTACCCAGTAGTTGTGTACAGATGTGAGAGTAGGACCATAAAGAAGGCTTGGCACCGAAGAACTGATGCTTTCAAAATAAGGTACTGGAGAAGACTTTTGAGAGTCCCTTGAACTGCAAGGAGATCAAACCAGTCAATCCTAAAGGAAATGAACCCTGAATATCCATTGGAAAGACTGATGCTAAAGCTGATGCTCCAATACCTTGGCCACCTGATGCAAAGAGCCAACTTATTGGAAAAGACCCTGATGCTGGGAAAGATTGAGGGCAGGAGGGGAAGGGGTGACAGAGGATGATGAGATGGTTAGATGTCATCACCAGCACAATGGACATGAGTTTGAGCGAACTCCAGGAGACAGTGAAGGACAGGGAAACCTGGTGTGCTGCAGTCCCTGGGGTTGCAAAGAGTTGGACACGACTGAGCAGCTGAACACCAACAACTGTGCTCAGTTATTCAATCGAACACTAATCTAGGTCTTGTTGCAAATCTCGGTCTTGTGCCTGGCCCTTTATGACCAATCTGGATTGTGGCCCACCAGTCTCCTCTGTTCGTGCAATTTCCCTGCTGAGAATTCAGGAGTGGGTTGCCATTTCTTCCTCCAGGGACTCTTCCTGAACCAGGGATCGAACCTGCATTTCCTGCATTGGTAGGCAGATTCTTTACCACTAAGCCACCTGGAAAGCCCCAAGACGGTCTATAGATTTGTGGTTAATTCCACAATCAGTTGAGTTTAAGTAAACACAATTGTCCTTGAAAATGTGGGAGGGTTGCATCTGACCAACTGCAAGGTCTTAAAAACAATACTGAGGTTTCCTTGAGGAAGAAAAAATTCTGTCTCCATATCCTACTGGGTTTGTTTCTCTGAAAAGTCCTAACTGATGCGATTTCTACCTGCTGGAGTGATATTTGTAGTACATCAAAGGCAGATAACAATTAGAAAAGGAAGGGGAAAAGAAAATACCATGAAAAGTATCTAAAAACAAAATGCCATGGAACTCTTCCCCTCTTGACCTCACATTCTAGGATTATTTTGATGCAAATTTCCTTCTAAAATTAAAAAGAAATCCTCTTTGGTAGGAGATGCCCATTAAAGTAGAGTAACTGATAGTCCTTGGGTCTCAGCTGCAGGGCAGGCAGCTGAGAATATGCTCCATTGCTATCACTAATGCTTGGACAGCCTGCATCCACCCATTCAAGGTAAGCTCCTCAGCTTTGCAGAAAGCAAACATCAGGGACAAGCTGCAAGCCAATGGGTATTTGAAGACACTTGAGAGACTTCCTATAAGTATGTCACATATAAATTCATTCAGTTCTCCATACAGCATTTTATGTCACCAAATGTGGCACCTGAGCTTTATCCATACTGTTAGCTACGATAATAAATCATAAGCTATAACTTAAGTAACAGTAAGGAGAAGATACGAAGAGGCTGTAGAAATAGTCATGAATGTGGATGGACCACCTCTTGGCATTCAGTGAAGAAATACCAGACCCACCATCTTATATAGAAAATCACTGACCTGCTAAATGTGTGGGTGTGCTCAGTCATGTCAGACTCTTTGCAAACCCATGGGCAGTTGTCCACCCAGGCGCCTCTGTCCATGGAATTTTCCAGGCAAAAATACTGGAGTGTTGCCATTTCCTCCTCCAGGGGAATCTTTCTAACCCAAGGATTGAACCCGTGCCTCTTGTTCTGCACTGGCAGGCAGATTCTTTATCACTGTGCCAGCTAATAGAGGAACTCAACTGGGAACAAAGAATAGCCACATAAAACTCAGAAAGATGGGTCCCTCTCTGAGATATCAACTTTGGTAACTCATGCTGTAGAAATTCCATCATCTGAACCCAAAATGTTAAGAGCACCTTAATGTCAAGGCAGATACAAATACAGATTTCATCTACACTCTGGGCAGAATCTACACTCTGCGTGCTAAGCAGCCTGTCACTGCCTGAGAAGACTATGCCCTGATAGATGCGCACTCTGCTTCCACCCTGGGCTTCACGTTCTGCAGCCTGCACTGCAGACGAATCTCTGGAGGGTCACACCTTGCCAGCTCACGCTGAAGGCAGAGAAGACGCGGAGGAGGCTCCCCACCCCCAATCATACAAATTCCTGGTTTGCCTTTTACTTATTATTTCTAGTATTAGGATTTTGAGTTCTAGTAAATTCTAGTATTAGAATTCTGCCCCTGCAAGGGACATTTCACAGACAAGGCTGATGCAATACTTAGAGCATGTATTCAGAGTAATGTCACTGCATCCCACATCTGAAAGCTAACCTGACACCTTGTTTGCCAGCACACTTTCAAGGTGCAAAAGAAGCTACTCATTTCATTGTCCCATTTCCTACTGTCTCAATTCTGTACCAATAATTATACTCTACACTTTCATATACATATACATATATAACAAACATACACACATACATACATATATACACACATATACATATATAACATACATACACATAAACATACTTATAGATATATACTTATATATAAACACACAGATACATATATGTGTGCATATATATAAGTATATATATATATATATAAAATATGATAAATAACAGAGAAATATTTGGCATTTCTCCAGGCTTAGAGTTGCTCAGAGTTTTATATCAAATTGGGGACGTGCTCTAAATACATTTCAGCACTCCAAATGACACTAATAGCTTTCTTTCCTTTCAAGTTTCTGACCAGTGCTTTTCAATCATGTGGGAGACTTGCTCTTGAATTAGCTGGCTGCTTGCAAAGCTCCAATAAAAATATGCCAAAAAATAAACTAAGGAAAGGACACAGGAAAGGATACTGTTTTTTTAATTTTTCTCAGGCTCACTAAAGTGCTAAAGTCAGCTAGTGAATAGTAAGTAGTGGACACAGAGCCTCCGAGAGGCTGTCCTCTTATTTGTTCAATTTGGACATGAGAGGAGACGTGGAGGAGTATTTGGGAGGGGAAGACTCTTGAGAAGAGGCTGGCACCTCTTTTCATGACAAAAAAAGGTGAAGTCAAATATGTGTCAAAACAGGGGCCCAAGGGTAATTGTTTTGAAGTCACTTTCCTTAAGGTCTGGAGTATAGGGAAAAGAAAAATGAATTAAAATTTTTAACAACTTTAATGACACAAAGATCACTCATTTAAAGTACACAATTCAATGACTTTTAGCATATTTATAGAGTTGTGTGACCATCACCAAAATCTAATCAAGAAATCAAGAACAGTTTCATCATAGGAAAAAGAAACCTGGTACCCATCAACAGTCACCCCCTAATCCTCTCCCCGCAACTCCATACAATGCCCCCCTGCCCCGGCAGCCACTAGTCTACTTTCTGTCTATATGGATATGTCTGTTGTGGGTACTTCATATAAATGGAATGGTACAATTATGTGGTCTTTTGTTTCTGGCTTCTTTCAGTTATCATCATGTTATCAAGGTTCATCCATGTTGGGGCACATGTTAGTACTTCCTACCTTTTACAGTTGAATAATATTTCATGATATGAATATACCATATTTTCTTTGTCCATCCATAAGGTAATGGACATTTTGTGTTATTTTCTAGATTGGGCAAATCATTTTACCTCTCAAGTTTTCTGACATAGGGATAATTCAAAGCCACCTCACAGGGCAGTTACAAAGATTAAAGAAGATAACTAAGTGTTTTGCAGACTATAAAACACTTCATCAATGCAAAGGATTAGTGTTGTTACTCTGTAAGCACCACCACATGATCCTGTTACTTAAGAGTAACATGGGGACACCATGATCATAAGGTGGAGCCTTCCAAAATGCTTCTACCCAAGACTCACTTGTCGTAGGAGGAAGACATAAACACTTTCCAATATCCAGGCCAAGTAATGATTTGAGGGCTGTTAATATACACAGCATCATTCCAAAAGACCAAAACAGTGTGTCTGTGGGCATCCATTACTAATTAAAGGCAAACTGGAGATGTACATTTTGGAATGCAATGCTATTCTGAGAAACCATTTCTCAGAAGTAAGCTCAAGTTTTCTTATCAAATCAGCTCACATCACCATTCTGTTACAGTTGATCATGGAGTTAGCAAGAAGAGGTTAAACAGGAGAATGTGAGAGGAAAGTTAACACATTCATGAGCCCATGAAGTATACTTTTTGTTGTGGGGGTTTGGAGCTTTTTTGGGCAAAATGACAAGTTCCAATTCTAATTTGGGGGGACACTATAGGAAAGAGGGAATCTTGAGGAGTAAACTTGTGTTTCTGACAGGACTACATCATCCCTCAGGTACTGGTATGTGCTGGAGGGTACGGGGAGGAGCAGGGACGGGAAGCACTGAGAATGTGGGGATGAGAGGAACAGGTGTGTTATGGTCAGACAGCCAGGACATACCAGAAACAGGACTGAAACTCAGGTTCCCTGATTCCCATATCAATAAAGATCCTGTTTTCAGGAGAGGGTCTACTTGGGTTAGCTGTAATCAATAGGTACAGATCTGTAGCACTGGAAGATGGTTAAACGTACAAAAATTCCTTAAAATATTTAACTAGCTTTCCATAACTGTTTATATTGATAAAAGTCATTGTTACGCATTTTCTTAGTAACTAACAAGAACTGATTAAAATCAATTAGGGTTTACTGTCCTTCAATAATAAATTCGTAACTCCTTTCTTTTGCCTATGGACCTGCTGTGATCAAATAGTCACTAGATCAACTCTACCTTCCCCTGTTATAGTTATAGTTGTAGTTCAGTCGCTCAGTTGTGTCCCACTCTTTGTGACCCCACGGACTGCAGCACACCAGGATTCCCTGTCCTTCACCAACACCCGGAGACTACTAAAATGCATGCCCATTGAGATGGTGATGCCATCCAACCATCTCATCCTGTCATCCCCTTCTCCTCCCGCCTTCAGTCTTTCCCAGCATCAGTTCAGTTCAGTAGTCTCAGACTCTTTGTGACCCCATGAACCGCAGCACACCAGGCCTCCCTGTCCATCACCAACTCCCAGAGTTCACTCAAACTCATATCCATCAAGTTGGTGATGCCATCAGCCATCTCATCCTCTGTTGTCCCCTTCTCCTCCTGCCCTCAATCTTTCCCAGGATCAGGGTCTTTTCAAATGAGTCAGCTCTCCACATCAGGTGGTTAAAGTACTGGAGTTTCAGCTTTAACATCAGTCCCTCCAATGAACACCGAGAACTGATCTCCCTTAGGATGGACTGGTTGGATCTCCTTGTAGTCCAAGGGACTCTCAAGAGTCTTCTCCAACACCACAGTTCAAAAGCATCAATTCTTCAGTGCTCAGCCTTCTTCACAGTCCAACTCTCACATCCATACATGACTACTGGAAAAACCATAGCCTTGACTAGACGGACCTTAGTTGGCAAAGTAATGTCTCTGCTTTTGAATATGCTATCTAGGTTGATCATAACTTTTCTTACAAGGAGTAAGTGTCTTTTAATTTCATGGCTGCAGTCACCATCTGCAGTGATTTTGGAGCCCCCAAAAATAAAGTCTGACACTGTCTCCACTGTTTCTCCATCTATTTCCCATGGAGTGATGGAATCAGATGCCATGATCTTCATTTTCTGAATGTTGAGCTTTAAGCCAAACTTTTCACTCTCCTCTTTTACTTTCATCAAGAGGCTTTTTAGCTCCTCTTCACCTTCTGTTTCCCCATCTATTTCCCATGAAGTGATGGGACCAGATGCCATGATCTTCGTTTTCTGAATGTTGAGCCCTAAGCCAACTGTTTCACTCTCCTCTTTCACTTTCATCAAGAGGCTCTTTAGTTCTTCCATTTCTGCCATAACAGTGGTGTCATCTGCATATCTGAGGTTATTGATACCAGTAAACTTAGAAAGCGACCTCTAGAGTGAAGGTGGCAGAGAGCTCAAGAAAGAGGAAGGTTAGAATCATGTGAATCATCATGAAGCTTTCTGTCTATACTCTGTCTCTTATACACATCTAGATGTGTATAGGAGACAGATACAAGTATTAGCAATGTATTCTTGCTTGTTTTGACATATTTGAGATTATTTGAAAACCAAACAAAAGTAACTCAACTCTCAAAATACTACATGTTATGGTTTGTTTCTACTGTGTATGTGAACTCAAGTTTTTGATGGTTGCTGNGGAGACATTCTACAAGTGAAGGAACCAAAATCCCAAGGGTAGATAAGGGATTCTGGAAGGCAGTTGTCCTCACACGGAAAGGCCAGCTTCCCATAGTTCTCTAATATCACGTCCTTGTACAATTTCCGCTGACTGAGGTCCAGGCACTTCCACTCCTCTTGAAAGGTTGTTGCTGAAACACAGAAGACGCCAGGGTTCTTGGCCTCTGAAGGAGAAGAATTCGATTCATGGCCAGAGACGAGGCTTGATCACTCAGAGCTTTTGTGTAATAGAGTTTTATTAAAGTAAAAAAGAGATAGAGATAGCTTCTGACATAGACATCTGAAGGGGGCAGAAAGAGTGCCCACTCACTAGTGTTAGCAAGGGAGTTATATACCTTTTAATTAGTTCTCACAATGAAACAAAAGAATATCTGGAGGTTGTAAAGATCTTACTAGACCTACTCCCATAATTTACATTTTAAGATAACAGGATTAGCCAGAAGGTTTTCAGGAAGGAGAAACTGTCCTCACGCAGGATACATTGTTGTTGTATAATCCCTAGTGAAGTCAGGTGAAGTGGCTCAGTCGTGTCCGACTCTTTGCGACCCCATGGACTGTAGCCCACCAGGTTCCTCCGATGGGATTCTCCAGGCAAGAATACTGGAATGGGTTGCCATTTCCTTCTCCAAGGGATCTTCCTGACCCAGGAATCGAACCCAGGTCTCCCGCATGGCAGGCAGAGGTTTTAACCTCTGAGCCACCAAGGAAGGCCTAGTACAGAGTTTAAACTGAGTTGTGTAATTGACTAAGACTAAGGAATGGAGACAGAAAGTTTGCCCTTTCCTTCTCCTTGAGAATTCCAGACCCCTCTCTCCTTGGGGACCCCCGGACTTCCTATCAAGCTGCCTAGGAATTGACTCTCTCACTCTTGAGTGAAGTCTATGGCCACATCCTGGAATGTCAGCCGCCCCTGAAATACAAAGGACAGAGACACATGACTGTGGGAAGACTTCCTAATGTGACCCAAGGTAAAAACAGCAAGTACAGAGAACTGGTTTTTCAACGAGAAGAGTGTCTGATGGTATACAATAATGTACTTTTTACAGAGTTTAAACTGAGTTGTGTAATTGACTAAGACTAAGGAATGGAGACAGAAAGTTTGCCCTTTCCTTCTCCTTGAGAATTCCAGACCCCTCTCTCCTTGGGGACCCCCGGACTTCTTATCAAGCTGCCTAGGAATTGACTCTCTCACTCTTGAGTGAAGTCTATGGCCACATCCCGGAATGTCAGCCGCCCCTGAAATACAAAAGACAGAGCCATGTGACTGTGGGAAGACTTCCTAATGTGACCCAAGGTGAAAACAGCAAGTACAGAGAACTGGTTTTTCAACGAGAAGAGTGTCTGATGGTATACAATAATGTACTTTTTTACACAGTAATATGCTCTAGCACATTTCTAACCTGAAGAAAACAGGCTGACATATGATCCACAAAGCCACGTAGGCTTCCCTGGTGGCTCAGATGGTAAAGCATCTGTCTGCAATGAGGGTGACCTGGATTCAATCCCTAGGTTGGGAAGATCCCCTGGAGAAGGGAATGGCAACCCACTCCAGTATTCTTGCCTGGGGAATCGTATGGAGAGAGGAACCTGGCAGGCTATAGTCCATGGGGTCACAAAGAGTGGGGCGTGACTGAGTGACTAGGATTCATTCATTCATCTGGGAGAAAAATTATTAAATGTGATCAACAGAGGCATATTTCATTTTGAGGGTTTTGCTTGTGTTGCACAGGATAAATATCAGTCAAAGCAGGAATATTTTTTAAAAGCACATTGTGATTCAAGAGTTCTTGGGTGGGGCCACAGTTTTTCATCTTGAACAAGCTTAGTTTTAACTACATGTCTGGTTGATAAATGGCCATTGTGAATAGCACGGAGATAAAAAGCCATGGCAAACAGCCATGGCATCCAGTCCCATCACTTCATGGCAAACAGATGGGGGAACAATGGAAACAGTGAGAGACTTGATTGTTTTGGGCTCCAAAATCACTGCAGATGGTGACTGCAGCCATGAAATTAAAAGACGCATACTCCTTGGAAGAAAAACTATGACCAACTTAGACAGCATATTACAAACCAGAGACATAACTTTACTGACAAAGTTCCATCTAGTCAAAGCCATGGTTTTCCCACTAGTCGTGTAGGGATGTGAGAGTTGGACTATAAAGAAAACTGAGCGCCAAAGAGTTGATGGTTTTGAACTGTGGTGTTGGAGAAGACTCTTGAGAGTCCCTTGAACTGCAAGAAGATCCAACCAGTCCATCCTAAAGGAAATCAGTCCTGAATATTCTTTGGAAGGACTGATGCTGAAGCTGATACAAAGAACTGACTCATTGGAAAATAGCCTGATGCTGAGAAAGATTGAAGGTGGAAGGAGAACGGGACAACAAAGGTTGAGATGGTTGGATGATGTCACAGACTCAATGGATACATGGTCGAGTAAGCTCTGGGAGTTGGTGATTGTCAGATGTGCTGCAGTCCCTGGGGTCGCAAAGAGTTGGACACAACTGAGCGACTGAACTGAACTGAAAAGAGCCAGGTACGAAAGCATAGTTATTACTGAACTTTATGCGCTTCACAGATTTTTACAGGTTTAATTGATTAGTAAGCAGAGAAAGCAATCCTTTTGACCATTTCTGAAGTATATGACTTTCTAACAGTTTTTTACTTTGTAATCTTGAATGAGCCACATAAATAATTTCAGATTAAAAAATATTGCTGTTTGGAATTGTTTGGAATATTTGATCAAATATTCAGAAAATCTAGGGCTTGGGATTTACTTCAATGGATCTGAGCTCGATTTTATGTAAAAAGAATTAAGTCAACACAGAGACCTGACTGAGTGGCTGAATTGAACTGAACACAGAGACGACTCTAACGGATGTTTTACCAGTGGAGGTCACTGGCAAAAATATCAAAAACAGAAAAAATGTCATATACTGTTAACATTTTCATGGACACAAACATACACTAGTAGGGAGAAAAATTATTCATGTTTATAAAATCAGGAATAGATTTCTGTTCTTAAATCTTATAATTTATTTGTGGCAATATTCTGTATTTTTAAAATACACTAGGGTGCAAAAACACATAATGACAAAAATTAGAGCTCTTGGTTCTGAATCTTTTATTCCTTTGAAAATCTCTATCATTTGTGTTGCATTGTATTTTAGATTTAACAGTTAAACATACACAAGTAATAACATTCTTGTAAATATTGTAGAAAATACAAAGATGTGATAAGAATTCTGTCTGGAAAATGAGTGCAGAGTGTATTACTAATGGAAATGATCAGACCTGGGCTTGAGTGGTGAAAACCTCCATTCCCAAAATGCAAGAACCTTAACACAAGTGAGTTCATTTTCCAAAGCAAACGGAACTAAGAAGGCGCAGTTTGCTACATTAATTGTGGCAGGTTATACACATCCCTCACTAAATCTTTCAAAAATCCTTATGAAAGTCAAAAAGCAGGAACATCACAGTTCACAATATCGCAGAAGCACCTGAACCAGGGAACGTGAGTTGTAGTGGGATAAATGTTAGCAGTGATCTGAATCCTGAAAAATATCAGTTTTACACAAAATTCACTTCTTATATAACTTCCATGTTCTGTATCCTAAGACTACACTCAAAAGTGAGTCCTTCTTACCAATATAGAGAAAGGTCTCTCATACTTTTCTCCTTCTATTCCCCAAACTTCCTGTGGAATTCTGGACCACTGAGGTAATTCTATTCATAAGGACAATTTCTTAATCCTGTCCTAAATGTCTCAAGTTGCATATATATGTAAATTCATCACTAATTCCCCCTACTTCTCTAAGGTCCCAAGACTGAACCACATGCCAATGAGAATCTCAGGCCTCCCCATGTTGATCTCTCACAAAGGGAACATTTTCACCAGTTGAATGTCACTTATTCAGGTTGAGAATTCATCATGCTCTATAGAAAGCCAGGATACAGACCAGGGAGACAAGGTTCTGGGACACAAGGGAGAAGTGATCTAAAGAGCCGGTCCTCACTATGATAAGAAAAGGAAAAAAGAGGAAGTTGATAACAATCTCCCCAGTCAGAAAACTTAGAAGCAGAGAACTGAAGGTTTGCAGGTTCCCTCAGTTCAAGCATTTCAGGGGGAAAACCAGACACAGCCCCAGACCCGGGACAGAACTTTCATTTCCTCCTCTTCTTCCTCCTGCTGTCTTCTCTGAGAATGTTATGCAGCAAACACATCTCTGCATATTGAAAAAATACCTTCAAAGGCATCCGCACAGCTCTTTAACCTGCAACTACTTCACCTACAGACAGAAGGACCTTGAAAAGCTGAAAATACCCACCTCTCCTGTCCTGTCTCAGGAGAGATTCAGGAACAATTACTTCCTACCTGGAGACCAGCCTGTGAACTTATTTCTTGATTGTTCTCTCCTCAGAGATTAACCTGCAACTACTTCACCTACAGACAGAAGGACCTTGAAAAGCTGAAAATACCCACCTCTCCTGTCCTGTCTCAGGAGAGATTCAGGAACAATTACTTCCTACCTGGAGACCAGCCTGTGAACTTATTTCTTGATTTTTCTCTCCTCAGAGAGAGCTCCTAACCTTCTGCTCACACAGATGATGTGAGCTGACTAACTTTCCTGGTCCAAATCCAGCTACACCAGTCCTACAGCCTCTCCTCAGACTGAAGCCAGGCCTGAGCTCTCACAGATGGACCAGGAGCCACGTCCTTAACCCAGGCCTGCACATAGAGTCCCCTGGAGCACCTCCTACACAGCACACTGACGCTCCCACAGGACCAAGAGAGAACTCTGTGGGAGGATCTTCATAGGAAACCTGGTTGAAACCACTTACAGGGTTCTTTCTGAACCATTTCAGTGAAGATGAGCCCCTCGAGGTAAGGTTCCCACTCTAGGTTATAATTTGCAGGTCTGAAGAGGCNCATGGGGATGGTCTTGATCCCTCTCTCCTGTACAATGTCATGAACCTCATTCCATAGTTCATCAGGAACTCTATCTATCAGATCTAGGCCCTTAAATCTATTTCTCACTTCCACTGTATAATTATAAGGGATTTGATTTAGGTCATACCTGAATGGTCTAGAGGTTTTCCCAGCTTTCTTTAATTTCAGTCTGAATTTGGTAATAAGGAGTTCATGATCTGAGCCACAGTCAGCTCCTGGTCTTGTTTTTTTGACTGTATAAAGCTTCTCCATCTTTGGCTGCAAAGAATATAATCAATCTGATTTCGGTGTTGACCATCAATATCACCGGTCCATACCAAACTGTCCTTTATTGTGCCCATCTTTGTATGAAATGTTCTCTTGGTATCTCTGATTTTCTTAAAGAGATCTCTAGTCTTTCCCATCCTATTGCTTTCCTCTATTTCTTTGCATCAATCACTGAGGAAGGCTTTCTTATCTCTCTGTGTTATTCTCTGGAACTTTGCATTCAAATGAGTATATCTTTTCTTTTCTCCTTGCCTTTCACTTCTCTTCTTTAGGCCTCCTCAGACAACCATTTTGCCTTTTTGTGTTTCTTGGGGATGGTCTTGATCACTGCCTCCTGTACAATGTCACGATCCTCTGTCCATAGTTTTTCAGGCACTCTATCAGATCTAATCCCATGAATCTATTTGTCACTTCCACTGTATAATCCTAAGGGATTTGATTTATGTCATACATGAATGGTCTAGTGGGCTTCCCTACTTTCTTCAATTTAAGTCTGAATTTGGTAATAAGGAGTTCATGATCTGAGCCACAGTCAACTCCTGGTCTTGTTTTTGTTGACTGTATAGAGCTTCTNCTGTATAATCCTAAGGGATTTGATTTATGTCATACATGAATGGTCTAGTGGGCTTCCCTACTTTCTTCAATTTAAGTCTGAATTTGGTAATAAGGAGTTCATGATCTGAGCCACAGTCAACTCCCAGTCTTGTGTTTGCTGATTGTGTAGAGCTTCTCCATCTTTGGCTGCAAAGAATGTAATCAATATGATTTTGGTATTGACCATCTGGTGATGTCCATGTGTAGTCTTCTCTTGTATTTTTGGAAGAGGGTGTTTGCTATGACCAGTGTGTTCTCTTGGCAAAACTCTGTTAGCCTTTGTCCTGCTTCATTCTTTGCTCCCACAGCTCCTGGTGAAACTAAGCAAGACCCTGTGGGGCCTTCCCAGGGACAGACAGCCCCTAGCCTTTGTATCCTACACCAGCCTCTTGTTTGTGAAAAGCTTTTGTCTCCTAGACTTTCCCGGAGTTCCAAAGAACAAATATAATCAGAAATGTGAGAAAATGTAGAAACAAAGGAAAACAGTCAAGCAAGGCTAAATAACAGTAGGTTAGTCATGAAACAAAGTTGAGGACCTTTGGTTCCTCCTAAGAGCTATAGGTAATATCCTGAGCTATATGCTTGAATTGCTCTGCAGATCCTAAAATGTCCACCAGGTGGAAGAAGCTAACTGATTGATGACCACGCACATACAGCCCCCAGACCAGCTGAGGTCTGAGTATAGTGCTGACCCGTGTCCGCATGTGCTTAGCTCACCAGCCAGCAATCAGAGAACTGTGCACTAACCAATTATGGACCCCCTGACCCACTCCCTCACTGTGTCTTTAAAAACCCTTCCCTAAAAGCCATGGGGGAACTTGGGTCCTTTGAGCATAAGCTGCCCATTCTCCTTGCCTGGCCCTGCAGTAAACACTCTTTCCTTCACCACAACCTGTTGTCAGCACTGGCTGTGCTGCACATTGGGTGAGTGGGTCCAAGTTTGGTTCAGTAACACTGGGTCGAACTCTATTCAGCACTTGTTAGGTTTTATTTTGTATTTCCATCATCTACTTGGATGCATCTCTAACATATAGAGTTCCCGGGAGGTAGTGATCTTGCTTTTGTTCATCTCTGGTTCCTAGTGCCCAGAGTTAGTCTGGCGCATGGCTGGCCCACAAAGTATAAGCAGATGAAAAGGCAGTGCACCAAGCTATGCATGAGTTTGGTCTCATTTTTTTTTCCTATTTCTATTTGCTATCATTTCCCTGAACAATCACTGCATTTATTTTTTCTTCTTTCCTTCAAAATATCTCTCTGCTGATGGTGATGGCACAAGTGGATATTGCCACAGGAGAATTAGCAGCAGCTCTGGACACAATTTCCAACAGTAGCACCATAAACAGTTTTTCTAAAATGATTATTAAGACACTATGCTGGCATGACTGTTGATAAGAATACAATGAAAAAATTTTTTTTAATTTACAAATGATAAATGCTAGAAAGGGTGTGGAGAGAAGGGAACCCTCCTATATCACTGGTGGGAATATAAACTGGTACAGCCACTATGGAAAATAGTATGGAAGTTCCTTAACAAATTAAAAATAGAGCTACCATATGATCCAGCAATCCCACTCCCAGGCATATGTATAGAGAAAACCATAATTTGAAAAGATACATGCACCCCAGCATCTTTTCACTGCACCACTATTTACAATAGCCAGGACATGGAAGCAACTTAAATGTGCCTCAATAAAAGAATAGATGAAGAAGATGTGGTACAAATATACAAAGGACTATTACTCAGCCATGAAAAGAATGAAACAATGTCACTTGCAGTAACACGCATGGATCTAGGGATTGTCATACTGAAGGAAGTCAGACCGAGAAAGACAAATGTCATATGATATCACCCACGTGTGGAACCTTTAAAAAGGCCACAAATGAACTTAGCTACAAAACAGAAATAGTTACAAGTGTAGAAAATAAACTTATGGTTACTGGGGTGGGAGTGGGGATAAACTGGAAGAGTGGACTGACATACACACTACTAACTAATAAGGACCTACTGGACAGCACAGGGAACTCTATTTAATACTCTGTAATGGTCTATACGAGAAAGGAATCTTAAAAAGTGTGCATATATGTATATGTATAGCTGATTCACGTTTCTGTACACCTGAAACTAACACAACTTTGTAAGTCAACTATATCCCAATAAAACTTAAAAAAAGAAAACGGTGAAAATAAGAGAGTAGGATGAAAGCAAGGATGAAGTAGGATGAAAGCTGGATTGCTCAACAGCCATTGAAAACACTAGTGATTAGACGAAACACTCAAAGTGGGTCCTTTTTTGTATCCTTGTTGCCTACCACAACATCTCCACCACCACCACCATGTTAGAATCTGGCTACTTTCCAATCTCTATTGTTCATTCACTGGGGAGATACTTCCTGAATTCTTCTTATACGTCAGGCATTCAAGAGACCAGGAGGAGGATGTGCAAGGGCCCTAGGGTATATTGGGTAAGCATGGCTCCTCCAGGAGCCCTGCATGAAAGATTAGAAGGGAAAGAGAAGGATTCGAAAGGGAAAGAGAAAGCACCTAAGATGAAATTGGAGATGCTGGAAGTGAGAGAGTCAATTCCTAGGTAGGTTGATAAGAAGTCCAGGGTTCGTGAGGAAGAGAAAGGGGTCCGGAGCCCTTGAGAAGGAGAAAGGGGTCTGGGGCTGTCAAGGAGAAAAAGAACAATGCTCCTTTCTGCATTGCTTTGTCTTAGTCAATATAAGAATGTATCTTGCTCNAGAGAGTCAATTCCTAGGTAGGTTGATAAGAAGTCCAGGGTTCGTGAGGAAGAGAAAGGGGTCCGGAGCCCTTGAGAAGGAGAAAGGGGTCTGGGGCTGTCAAGGAGAAAAAGAACAATGCTCCTTTCTGCATTGCTTTGTCTTAGTCAATATAAGAATGTATCTTGCTCGAGGACATGTTTTTCCTTAACAAGAACCTTCTGACTAATCTCGTCATCTTAAAATGTATATCATGGGAGTGGGTCTTAAAGTACATCTTTAAGATGTACTTTGTGGGAGTGGGTCTGAAAAAAGTATAGAAGGCCTTGATAAGGCTAGCCAGCGGGGCACTCTCCGCCCCCCTTCTGATGTCTATGTCAGACGCTTTCTCTGTTCATTTTCTTACTTTCATAAAACTCTGCTACACAAAAGCTCTTGAGTGATCAAGCCTGGTCCCTCGCCCAGAAGCTAAATCTTTTTTGGAGATCACGAATCCAACGTCATTCACCGTAAAGTAACAGAAGGAGGCAGATGCTGCAAGCCCTTCTGAAAATATGAGGGTCTTCATTGGAAGAGCAACGAGGGTAAAATGAGAGGATATATGATTTTAAAACCTCATGCTAGATAAATTTAGTGCAAAGTCACTCAGCCAAATAAGAGGTCACAAAAGGATGGTGCTTCAGGAACAGGTTTCATCCCTACTGGGAGGGCTACACATTTTGCTTTCATTTGCAAGACCACAAAATCATGATTGTCACGAGTCTGGCATGCACAGGGGAACATATGGCTTCTTTCTGAAAGAAGTCTTGCCTGCATCAAGTCCCACATTTGCTAATAAAAGCATCCTGCTCTGTAAGGAGGCTTAGAGAATACATTTGGGTTTGTTGTTACTGTCTTTTGGTTTTCATTTTGGTTTCCTTTTCTACACAGGGGATGAAAACTTGCAGTGGGATTTAATTTTCTGAAATCTAAGAAAAATGTTCCCAATGAATTATTATACAGTTTTCTGTAAACTGTGTTTCTCTGAAGTGAATTACCGTCTACTCTTACATAATATTTCCTAACTTAGAGCATGTTCAACCTGTCATTTAGAGCTCCGAAGATCATCTTTAATGCAGCACCAGGTTTTTGATATCACTACTGAAGGAGAAAATTATACTGTTAAGTAGCTCTTGTAAAAAAAAAAAAAAACTGAAGGGGAAGTCTCAATTCAACTCGTCTGGTGCACATTCTCTACTAAGTCTAGAGTAGGCGCCTGTCTTTTATTCGCATAAAGAATTAATTTCACTCAAAAACATATGATGAACATATCACGGTAG
Source organism: Oreotragus oreotragus (assembly GCA_006410675.1). Lineage (NCBI taxonomy): Eukaryota > Metazoa > Chordata > Mammalia > Artiodactyla > Bovidae > Oreotragus > Oreotragus oreotragus. Next base: position 121,836 of record SJYX01017874.1, read on the forward strand.
AAGCTGGATTTTAAGCACTGCAAGAAATGGTTCTCAAAGAAAAATTAAATTAAAAGAGGAAGACTATTTTCACGAAGAAACCTGGCACGTGACTTCAAACTCCAAAATGTAAATACCCATCTACACATGACTCAGCTGTTAAAAAGCTAACCTTTTCTCTTATTTGTTATGGATACTTACAAATAAGTAAAATGTAAAAATAAAATCAAAGCTTCTTTTTTGCCCCCTCTGCCCTCCCCTCTGCTTCCCCCCTCCCTCTACTTTCTGCACAGTACCTCTCTCCTTTCCAGGGGCAGTTTTGTTCTTTTCTTGCCCACATGTCTGTCTTAGTTTGGATCTTCCCAAAACAGAGCCTGGGTCATGGATGAAGCGGCAGCAGTTCATGTGGATGGTGGGCCCAGGGAACAGAATGAGGGAGCAGGAAGACAGGGGCAGAGTAAGGCAAGGCCACGCAGAGTGTGTGCTGGAGCTGGTTAGCACATTAGGTAACACAGCTTGCTCCTGTAGGGGACCCTGTGAGGAACCATGTGGTCCCCTGTACTTAACATATATTGTTGTAGGTGAAAATGAAAGTGAAGTCGCTCAGTCGTGTCCGACTCTTTGCGACCCACGGACTGTAGCCTACCAGGCTTCTCAGTTCATGAGGTTTTCCAGGCAAGAATACTGAAGTGGGGTGCCATTGGCTTCTAACTGCTGTACAGTGTCCCACTGTAGGACTATCAAAATTTATTTTTTCAGTGATATATATTTGGGTCATTTTCTGTTTCACACCATTGCAAACAATACAGCAACAAACATCCCTCTGTGAGTGTCTCTTGGTGCATAAAAGCTTTCTCCAGGATATATGTCTTAAAGTGAAACCACTGTCACAGGTTTGCATAAATACAAGAATCTTCAGCTTATTTCGTTACTGCCACATGTTTCTCCCAAGTAGCTGGACCAACTGATAGCCCCCCACCGGTGTACTGTCTGCATATCTTCCTCAATATTCAGTTCTGTCACACTTCTTAATCTTTGCAAATCTGATGGTTATGAATGTATATTACAATATTGTCATAATTTCCATATTTCTGATTACTAGAAAATTGGAACACAATTTCACACTAAGGGATCTTCTGGGATGCCTATTCTATGGGCTGCCTGCGCATATCATGTGCCTATTTTTTTTGTTGTGGTTGATACTGATATTTGCTCTGCTATTTTTCTTTCTCGTGCATCATGTGGTAGTTCTTTATACCCCTTCCATTTTTAAAGTTCTGGCTGGCTATCACCGGCCTAGGTCAGCAGAGCAAGTGCTTCCACACCCAGCAGAGCTTCCAAGTACCCGAAAGCCCCACTGTATATATCATCCACTCTGAGTAAAAACAAACACATCATTTGAAAAAATCTTGTATTCATCCAGTCATCCATCCAGGGACATCTACTGAGTACTTACTATGGTATTAGCAACAGGGACATAAAGACATAAGAAACCACAGTCTAAGAGGCTCATCCAACTGCAATCACTAGACAAACTAAGTGTCACTTAGCCTGGAGCATAGCTTTGAAAAATCAGGGAAAGAGAGCGTGATGGAACGGTGATGTATCTGAGTAGATATGGTGAAAATGGGAGTTCCCGCTCTTCCCAGATCCTGGTCTAGGGCTACGGTTTCATCCAAGAGGCACAGGCTATGCTGCCAGCACCTCTCATTCCTCCACCCCCAACCTTGCAGTGCAGAAGCACAAATCTGGGCAGGTGCTGCTGAGAGGACCACGTCTCTTTCCCCCACTCCCTTTCCACTTGCACGGCAGGGCATGGTCCCAGGAGCACCAGGTTGAGAATGCTAGGATTCCAATCATCAAGTGAACAATCCCAGCTCACTCATCAGGCAAAGATTCCACATTGAGAGGAATAATGAGACCACTCAGTGCCTGCTTGTTGAGATAGGTTGTCACTCAGGGAGAAGTGAGCTACTCTCCCCACCCAGAGCTCTGATGTGATGGCACAGATGTTCAGCCCAGGAGAAGAGGCATGCCCCAATGACAAAGAGCTCCACCATGCTGCCCAAACCAACTGGTTTCATTTGAGACCTTAGTAGGGAGATGTTTGGGGCTTCCCAGCTGGCTCAGTGGCAAAGAACTCACCTGCCAATACAGGAGATGCAGGTTCGATCCCTGGGTTGGAAAGAGGCCCTGGAGAACAAAATGGCAACCTACTCTAGTATCCTTGTCTGGGAAATCCCATGGACAGAAGAGCCTGGAGAGATACAGTCCATGGGGTTTGAAAGAGTAGGACACAACTTAGCAACTAAACACCACCAACAAGGGAGAAGTTTATGCCTAAGGACATTGTCAAAACCATGAGAATTTTGGTGGCAAACAAATAATTACCAGGGGCTAGCACCTTCATGATGAAAGTACTAAGATGGACCATATATATCATAAAAGCATAGACCAGTCAAAATTTAACAAAGCTTAAGAGACAGACATTCAAGAATAATGTTTCTAGGATCACACTCATTCCTGCGGGTTCTAAAGATTAAAGACATATCCTAGGCTATACCCACTCAGGAATAACCAGAGTTACTGGTGAGAACAACAACCTTTCACTGGGGAAGACATGAAAATTTCCCAAATGATATGCAAATCCATCAGCAAAAAGTAGAAGCCTTCCTGACTCAAAAGACTTAAGTGCAACCTTTCACAAAAATACTGGCTAAACCATAAGTCACTCTAGCCTAAGAGGAAGAGGAGTAAGATGATATTCTTCCCTCATGGTCTGGAAGACTTTGTGCTGAGCAAGTGATGCACCTTCCCTGGACAGATGGAGAGAAGACCTCTGAAACACTAGACCCTGGTTAAAAGTGGGGGGAAACTGTAAATTCCCTGAAGTGTGAAAGCCATCTACAAACCGCACACACATCTAAGCAGCTAGGGCATAGCATGCATAGCACGTGCTCAGTCACCCAGTTGTGTCCGACTCTTTGCAACCCCATGGACTGCAGCCTAGCAGGCTCCTTTGTCCACGGACTCTTTCAGGCAAAAATGCTAGATGCCGTTTTCTCCTTCAGGGAATCTTCCTGATCCAGGAATCAACCCCATGTCTCCTGTGTCTCTGACATTGGCAGGTGGATTCTTTACCAACTGAGCCACTAGGGACCCTGAATACTGGAGTGGGTTGCTGTTTCCTCCTTCAGGAAATCTTCCCAACCTGGGCAACGGACAGGTGTCTCCTGTGTCTCTGCATTGGAAGGCAGATTCTTTATCACTAAGCCACCCGAGAAGCCTCAGCTAAGCACAAACTTTGATCAATAAACAATTTATAAAGACACACCAAAAACTCCTAAGAAGTCAAGTCAAAAATAAAAACAAGAAAAAAAAAATCTAAGCAAGAAAATTATAGTGTGGGAAAAACAGATTTCACAGATTTAGTCCAGCCAAGTCATTAAACAGATAAATAAATGACTGACCAAACAGCAATCTCGATAAACTTTCTTCAAAAAGAAAGTGGAAAGAGATGTCAGTATTCAGAGGTGCTACAATATCTTACCTAAAATATGCAGTTTTCAACACAAAATTGAGACACACACACACACACACACAAAAAAAAAAACAGAAAAAAGAAAACACAGAAAAGTATAACCCATACACAAGAAAAAAAGCAATAGAAACCTTACAGGTGCCCAGAGTTATAGTTAATAAGACTTGAAAATAGTATACTTTCAATATAGTATATATTATAAATATGCTCAAAGAACAAAAGGAAACCATGCTTACAGAAGTGAAAGAAGATATGATGACAGTGTCTTATCAAACAGAGAATATCAATAAAAAGATAGAAAATTCAGAAAAGAACCAAATGGAAATCATAGAGTTAAAAAGTATAGCTAATGAAATGATGAATTCAGTAGAGTGGTTCAGCAGATCTGAACTGACAGAAGGAAATTTGTTAACAGATGAATAGAGACTATGTAATCCAAAGAGCGGAAAGAAAAAAGAAGAAAAAAAATTTCAAAAGAGCTTCAGAAAGGTGGGAGACCAATAACTATAGAACATGCATGTATCGAAAGCATGAGAAGAAAAGGAGAGAGGATGGAACAGAAATATATGCAAGGAAATAATGGCTGGAAATGTTCCAAATTTTACTTTTTAAAAAATACACTAGTCTATACTTCTAAGATGGAGAAGGCAATGGCACCCCACTCCAGTACTCTTGCCTGGAAAATCCCATGGATGGAGGAGCCTGGTAGGCTGCAGTCCATGGGGTTGCTAAGAGTCGGACATGACTGAGCAACTTCACTTTCACTTTTCACGTTCATGCATTGGAGAAGGAAATGGCAACCCACTCCAGTGTTCTTGCCTGGAGAATCCCAGGGGCGGGGGAGCCTGGTGGGCTGCCGTCTATGGGGTCACACAGAGTCGGACACGGCTGAAGTAACTTAGCAGCAGCAGCAGCAGCATACTTCTAAGAAGCTCCATGAACTCCAAATAGGATGAAGGCAAAGAGAACCACACCCAAACTCATCAAACTGCTGAAAGCCAAAGATAAACTGTTGAAATCAACAAGAGAAAAACAACCTGCTCCATTATGGAACCACAATAAAACTGACAGTTGATTTCTCATCAAAAGCAGGGGAGGCCAGAGCGATGAAAGAAAAATCAGGAAAAGGCATATAAGTTTTTATTGTGAGACAGAAAAAATCCCAGAAAATACATTTGAGAAGGGTCTTCATAAGAAGCAGAAATGCTCAAGCCAAGAGAGGAAGAATTATCTCAGGAAGCTAATGCTAAGAGAAAATATGCAAAAAATATGGATCTCATCTGTTAAAAGATCTTACCTAAAAACCTACGTTTTCATTAAAGTCAAATTTTTAAAAATCTCTCATCTACGTGATTTGAAAGTTTGTGAGAAGTTAACGGCTCTTTCATCTCACAGATGACTGAGAAACCAGATCTGTCAGTGAGGCATTAAGAATTTAAACTGATGCGTGAAACACATATATACTCTCTTGTTAATATTCAGAAAAACTGACTAAATTATTAACTGCTTATAAATATGATATGTGGGTGATACTAAAGGCAAAAGTGGGTGAGAATAATGACATCAGACAACCAGATAATTTACTCATTCAATTTTTTAATTAAAAATTTATGATTTCAATGCTTGTAAAAATAGTGGACATTCCGGAGAAACACTAGAAGGCTTCTCAAACACTGTACTGATGCTACAAAAGAAGTAAGAGATATATAAGGTGAGAATTTAAGGGTACACTTTGAAAACTTCAGTACAGAAATAATGTAAATGAAATCCACAAAGACCTATTTACACCACAGCAGTAAGCTTGCTTCACCTCCAGAAAACACTGCAGTGAGTTTCTTTTTTCTCGTGCTGCTTTTGTATATTTTAAATGTGCTTTTACTGTAGAGTACTGTTTACCTTTTACAATTGAAGCACATTACTAACCAGGTACTGGGTGATTCAGATAAAGACATCTCTGAGAGAAAGGGGCATGGGGCACCATGAAGCTGAGATAATGAGCTAACTCAGAGGACACGCTAATTATATTTAGAGTGCCCTGGATACACCTACACCTGCTACTTTCTACTGGAAGCCTGGTGGTTACAATCAGATTTGGACGTAAACTACAGAAGGAAATGGCTAATTTGCCAAGAAGATAAGTGTGGTGGCCAGGAAAAAAAGTGGCCCAGAAGTGTGTAACCCTGATGAGCCATTTGGTAACCGAGCACATGTTTGTAAACTGACATTGTATGGCACACTCAAAAGCCCAACAGTTAAAATTACAAATCTAAAACAAAACAAAAATATTTCCAAAGGAAATGAATGCCCATCATGGCATGGAGAGAATGTTTTCTCTTGACTAGTGGATATTAACTATATTCAGTCAGATCTTGTCCAGAACAGGGAGGATTTGTTGTTGCTGTTCTGTCGCTAACATGTGTCCAGCTCTCCGCAACTCCACGGACAACAATACGCCAGGCTTCCCTGTCCTTCACTATCTCCTGGAGTTTGCTGATTCATGTCCATGGGTCGGTGATGCTCTCTAACCATCTCATCCTTTGTCGCCCTCTTCTCTTGCCCTCAATCTTTCCCAGCATCAGGGTCTTTTCCAATGAGTCGGCGCTTCACATCGGGTAGCCAAAGTGTTAGAGCTTCGGCCTCAGTCCTTCCAATGAATATTCACGGTTGATTTCCTTTAGGATTGATTGGTTTGATCTCCTTGCTGACCAAGGGACTCTTGAGTCTTCTCCAGCACCACAATTCTGAAGCATCCATTCTCCAGCGCTCAGCCTTCTTTATGGTCCTACTCTCACATTGTCCCTGACTACTGGAAAAACTATAGCTGTGACTACAGGGACTTTTGTTGGCAAAGTGATGCCTCTGCTTTTTAATAAGCTGTGTCGGTAGTCATAGCTCTTCTTCCAAGGAGCAAGTGTCTTCTAATTTCATGGCTGCAGTCACCATCCTCAGTGACTTTGGAGCCCAAAGAAATAAACTGTGTCACTGCTTCCACTTTTCCCCCTTCTATTTGTCATCAAGTGATGGGACCAGATGCCATGATCTTAGTTTTTTGAAAGTTGAGTTTTAAGCTAGCTTTTTCACTCTCCTCTTTCAACCTCATCAAGAGGGTCTTTAGTTCCTCTTCCCTTTCTGTCATTAGAGTGGTATCATCTGCATATCTGAGGTTGTTGATATTTCTCCCTAGAATTTTGGTTTCAGCTTGTGATTCATTCACTTGGCATTTCACATGTGTATTTGGCATAGAAGTTAAATAAGTAAGGTGACAATATATAGCCTCGTCATACTCCTTTCCCAATTTGGAACCAGTCTGTTGTTCCATGTCTAGTTCTAACTGTTGCTTCTTGACCCACATGAAATTCTCAGGAGACAGGTAAGGTGATTTGGTATACCCATATCTTTAAGAAATTTCCACAGTTTGTTGTGATCCACCATCGGGTAGCAAAGAGTCAGACACAGCTGAGCAGAGAGAGAGGGCTCCTACACTTGGGACCGATACAAGGAGGATAACAGCCACATACCTATGAGAACCTTTAAGCTAGTAGGAAAAACTGTCGTAGGTCTAAAAGTAGATACTAAACAGGCTCACTAAATAGAAGATTTACATCATCACATTTGCCATGTTTTGGCAAGTACAGATGAGGTCTGAGGTTAACGTATATAGGGGGAATAAGCCTGAAAAACAACACTTTCTCAGTTCCAATTCCCTCAGTTTCTGATTATGCCATCGTGGGCACAAGTTTCACTTTCTCAACACTCTCAGATTGCTCATCTTAACAGTCTACAGACTGTACTTCCAAGCAGATATGGACACTGGGAGAAGGTGCATCCTTACCTTACTTATGAGTATTCTACACGCATCTTGGGCTACATTGCATGTGACCAGAGATAAATAAGAGCTTCACAAAGAACTCCAAGCAGACCATCACTGCATATGTACTTTTTTTTTTTCCCTTTTGACAGGGCTAGGAACTCAGGCCCACCCTAATCAGAGCATTTTAAAATAACTATGAAAAAAGTGTTTACACCTTCCAGTGCTTTTTCTGGTTGCTGTCTTTACTGATTCTCTCCCTTGATGGGTTCACTGCATCAGTAACTAGAGTATCGATGATGCACCGATGTGGTAAGGTCTGCATTTAACTTCTGGAGTGCTGTTCACCATCCCTATTCAACAGACCTTCAATCTTCATACTGTAGACTTTCAAAGTACATAAAAATTTGCTTTGTCTTTTTCCCATTTAAGTGTGAATTACAGTTTAGTAATTTGAAATATCATCCATGGCTGTGTTTAAGGGTTCATGTCCTCCATAGGATGATTGTAAAAGGCCTCCCAGGTGGCTCAGTGGTATAGAATCCACCTGCCAGGCAGGAGACCCAGGTTCGATCCCTGGGTCAGAAAGATCTTCTGGAGGAGGAAATGGCAATGCACTCCAGTATTCTAGCCTGGGAAATCCCAAGGACAGAGGAGCCTGGTGGGCTACAGTGCATGAGGTCACAATGAGTTGGACATGACCTGGACTAAACCACCACAGTGTAAAGATTAAATAAGCTAATATGTGTGAAGGCAGTTTGAACAGTGCCTGGCACTCAGGAGTGCTTTAAGCGTTGGTTAAACCTGTAATCATATTGCTATTTTACTACTAATGCAGACAGGCAGAGTGAAGACTCTCTGGCCCTACCTCACTCAGCATTATCTCCCTCATAAGAGATCCGGGATCACACAGGCAGGAGGCCCGAGCACTGCTCCTGATATCACTACTGGGTTATCTGTAGAGCAGTCCCTCTTTCATCGTCCTAATTTTCCTACTGGTAGGCAGAGCCACAGACACACACTGAGGAGTATGTGTGTAAGTGCTTACATGTGTGATCACACATGAAAATACATTCTTTTCTTTACTTGAGTTAGAACGGTGCTGGGAAATTTAAGCAAAACTTTTCCAAGAAGTTAAGAAACAGACAGACTCTGGTTAAGTCAAATATGGTACCTTCATTTTTAGTGGAATACACAGCAACCATTTATAATGATGGAAAAAAAATCATATTACAGTGCAAAATAAAAACAAGCCTCGGACTTCCCTGGTGCCTCAGCCTGCCAATGCAGGGGACACATCCGACCCCTGATTTGGGAAGATCCCACATGCCCTAGAGGAGCTAAATCCATGAGCCACAACTACTGAAGCCCTTGTGCCCTAGAGCCTGTGTTCCACAACCAATGAAAGCCCAGCAGAGCCAAAACTAAAACTAAAAAAAAAAAAGACAGGCTTAAAAAAGTATAAATTCTAATTCTTAAAATATACATACAGAAAAAGACTGGATGAAAATACTAAATCCTCAATATATCAATTACTATTTTCTAGTGAGAGAATGATAGATTTTTCTTCTTTTCTTTGTTAATACTTTTCATAATGAATATATATTACTTTTGTAACCCTAAAAAGAAAAAGACCTTGAAATTGTCAAGTTTTATGCAGCTATTTAATTCCCTAAGTAAAATAAGGGGTTGGAAGGGTCTGCATCAGGGGTCCTAGAGCAGATAGTCAGTCTAACCAAACTGACAGTCTCAAGCAGTTGAACAGAGGTGCAGAATCCAAGCAAGTCAGCAAGGAGAAGAAGAGCTATAGCATTCACAAAGGCCTGAGACATAGACCTTGTTATGTTACCAGTTTGACCTTCCAACAAAGCTTCCTTCCTCTAACTTGGCAAAGCTGTATCCTGCTCAATAACACAGTGCCACTCAATATTATCAAAATGATTCTTCCAGAAGACAATGCAGCAACTATGGTAACAAACATCCACTGAATACATTGACCACATTTTGGTGGCTCGCTTATGAAGGGGTCATGCTACAAAAGGACACCATGACTCATAAATTAAGAACTACCAGTTTAGAGGGCTCCATATCTTTAATTCCTGATCCCCAAAACTATTGGGCTTTTTTTTTTTTAAGTTAAATTTAGAAAATTGAGTATAAGTCCTTCTTTTTATTTTCTCACATTTCCTCATATCTAATTTTACCTCAAATATCAAAAAAAATGTTAGAAAGTCAATTCCTTATTTCTTTTGTCCTCACCCGACTTCAGAGAGATGGAAGACCATGAAGCCAATTCATTTTCAGGTTACCCTCTATATCATCTTGGCACCAGGTTAATTTCTTTGTGAGAAGAGAATGATCAATTTAGAGCCAAGCAGAGTAAATGAAAATATCTTTCCTCTTATCAGTAAACTACAAATTCTTATCTACCATGTCAGTGATTACTCGCTTTGTTTTAGACAACCACAACTTTACAAATAGAATACTCAACATATTAAAAATATATGGACGTTTTTGTAAATAAGTAACCAAAATAAAAGTAATTCTACTTATTAAAAAAGATATATGGTTTATAGTTTATTGTGTGCAGGTGGAATAAGAAATGAGGTGTATCAAGGACTCTCAACTAATACCATACTTTGAATATCAATAAGCACAAGGGCATTAAAATTTTCAAACATACTGGGAAAGACTGGCATCTGACTCTAAAAACTTAACTTTATTATTTATTCTTTCTTCATATTTATAACTTGTCCCATGAACTGTAGTCATCTATTGGATTCTCCAGGCAAGAATACTGGAGCCATTCCTTCTCCAGGGGATCTTCCCAGGGATCAAATCCACTGCGTCTCCTGCATCAGTGGGGGGGTTCTTCTGTTAGTGCCACCTGGGAAGCCCAGTCTAGAAATAATTGACTCACACATAGAATGCTTTACGTTTTAGCATTTAGAATCTTATTTAGTTAGAGTCGCTACTGTGGAAAACATGTTTAATACTAAAACAGGATAAAGTAATATTTCCTATGATTGTGAGAAGGCACTTAATTTCCAATCAGTTTCTCCAACAATCCTGAAGAATAGGTAGGTTGTATTATTCAAATTATACTCACTAAGCTTAAAAGGAACCCATTCTAAGTCATGCAGCTACTAAACCAGGGTCTACTGGCATCTTAAGGCTATACTAAAGATTCTTTGAGAATAGAAACTATCTATCTCACCGTTTTGACTCTTCATGACATAAATTCTGGTAAAGAGTAGATCCTCAGAATTTGTGAAAGCAAGAACAAACATGGAGACAGAGGCAGGACAAGATTTACTCCCCTCATATCACAGGCTCAGTCCACCACCAATGTTTCTCAAAGCAGGACACATCTGTTCCAGAATTATCCAGGAACTAACTTCGGGCACACTGCAGCAGCTCTCACCTCTCTCCAAACCCATCAAACAGCTAAATCAGAGTGTCTGAGGTGGGGTCTGGGAATTTGCATTTTCAAGCCCCCCTAGTGTAAGAAACGCTGCCATATTGTGGCAAACTCTAAACTCAGCATCATGTCACATCATCATACAGTTCTTCCTCTTACTTCCATTTGTTATATTATTGGCAAAGTAAAGAGATGCTTGAAAGTCACGATGAGAAGCTCCAACACCCTGTGAGGGAGGCACGGAGCGACCTAAAGCTGCAAAATCATGGTCTCCAAATTCGCCACTGCTTTCTTCTGAGAGCTGCTTCCTGTTTCTCCATATGGCAAAAGCTGAAGTTTTATCATCACCGTCCGGAGTTTTCAACAATAACGCATTAGTAGAGGTTTACAGTGCCCTTAGCTTGTAACATCTGAATTCATATAAAAATTCACTGAATATAATTGTCTTTTACAAGCCCTAAACCCAAACAATGTGCAAGAGCAGGAGGAAAAATAAACTTACCGGCTTATTTCTACCCCCTGCGAGCACCATCACATATCCAAACTCATTCATTATGTACAGCCCAGAGGTTTCAAACAGAATTTTCAAACTTAAATGGTCAGAGACATCGCAGGCTTCAGAAAAAAATAATGGGGACAGATCAGCTGTCCGTACGTCTTCAACTACCACTAATAATATTACCAAGCACACGTACGGTCTTTTATAGTGTATAGACTACACTTCCAATACCTTAATTAATTTTATCTTCTCCAAAGTCCTGTGCAGGGCCTAGCACACTTCTATTATGAGGCCTTTTTAGCTCTCTGCTGAATCATTTGACTTTTCTTCCCTGGTGAGTTTCTGAGAGGCAGAGAGAGTATATCCTCTTCTGTATCCTTAGCATCTAGCAGGGTATCTCACTCATTAAAGAAGGCACTCATAGATACAGGAATCCTCTTTGCAACTATATCCTAGAGATAAAGCAACTGAGGTTCAGAGAGATCAAGATATTTATCCTAGAGAGATGACCCAGGAAGAAAGCAGGCAATTGGCCCTGAAATGTGAGGGGGACTGTTGTGTAGAAACAGAATCAATTTCACATGACTTTGTTTGACAAATCACAAGACTTCATTGGACAAATCTAGACAAATCTAAATCTTCCAACTAGAATTGTCCAATTTTAATTGTCCAGTTAAAATTTCACATGACTTCATGTGAAAATTTGAAGAGAGATAGGGAGAAAGATTTTAGCTCATGTAGGTAAGAAGCTTCTAACCATAGAAACATCTAAACAGGAAATGTGTTCTTTAAAAAGGAGAGCTGCCCAACGTGGGAGAGTACAGGAGAGACTACAGAAAGGGTTTTACGCATCAGCTGGAGAAGCAGCCACAGGACCTGTAGAGTCCTGTGCAACCAGAAGACTCCAGGAGTCTATCCCTTGGGGAAACTTACACATCTGGTCACTGGTAGAAAGATCTCACAGCCTTATATCACTGCACCCAATGGACCACAAGGGATACCTTTGAAAAACATTCAGCTAGCAGGTTCTGACAATTCAAAAGTATCTTATCAGACTTAGCTCCAGAGCTAGATGGAGTAAGAACTGATTTACCCCTCTGTCTGAAAACAATTAACCAACCATCTATGATATGTATGTTTGCCCACGTGCATGTGTGTGCATATGTGTGTACATGTGTGTAAGAAACGACAGTTTTCAAGACTAGGTATCAGGAGATGAGACACTGAACCCTGATAAGCAGGAAACAAATGGGATGAGCCCTGCAACTACTGCAACTTACTGCTTTGAGAAGGAGACAAAAGAAAGCACTTGTGTCCATAATATATAACCAATCATCAGAACTTGATAAGGAAACAACCCAACAAATGAGAAGAAAGATGTGAAAATAACATCAAAGGAAATACAGGAATGGCAAATAAACACGCTAAAAGATACTTAGCGTCATTCAGTTCAGTTCAGTTGCTCAGTCGTGTCCGACTCTTTGCGACCCCATGAATCGCAGCACGCCAGGCTTCCCTGTCCATCACCAACTCCCGGAGTTCACTCAGACTCACATCCATTGAGTCGGTGATGCCATCCAGCCATCTCATCCTCGGTCGTCCCCTTCTCCTGCCCCCAATCCCTCCCAGCAACAGTCTTTTCCAATGAATCAACTCTTCACATGAGGTGGCCAAAGTACTGGAGTTTCAGCTTTAGCATCATTCTTTCCAAAGAAATCCAAGGGCTGATCTTCAGAATGGACTCGTTGGATCTCCTTGCAGTCCAAGGGACTCTCAAGAGTCTTCTCCAACACCACAGTTCAAAAGCATCAATTCTTCGGTGCTCAGCCCTCTTCACAGTCCAACTCTCACATCCATACATGACCACAGGAAAAACCATAGCCTTGACTAGATGGACCTTAGTCAGCAAAGTAATGTCTCTGCTTTTGAATATACTATCTAGGTTGGTCATAACTTTTCTTCCAAGGAGTAAGCGTCTTTTAATTTCATGGCTGCAGTCACCATCTGCAGTGTTTTTGGAGCCCCCCAAAATAAAGTCTGACACTGTTTCCACTATTTCCCCATCTACTTCCCATGAAGTGATGGGACCAGATGCCATGATCCTCGTTACTCCTTGGAAGAAAAGCATGATCAACCTAGACAGCATATTTAAAAGCAGAGACATTATTTTGCCAACAAAGGTCCATCTAGTTAAAGCTATGGGTTTTCCAGTAGTCATATATGGATGTGAGAGTTGGACTATAAAGAAGGCTGAATGCCAAAGAATTGATGTTTTTGAACTGTGGTGTTGGAGAAGATTCCTGAGAGTCCCTTGAACGGCAAGGAGATCCAGCCAGTTAATCCTAAAGGAAATCAGTCCTGGGTGTTCACTGGAAAGACTGATGCTGAAGCTGAAACTCCAATACTTGGGCCTCCTAATGTGAAGAACTGAATCACTGGACAAGACCCTGATGCTAGGAAAGATTGGAGGTAGGAGAAGGGGACGACAGAGGATGAGATGGTTAGATGGCATCACGGACTCAATGGAAATGAGTTTGAGTAAGCTCCAGGAGTTGGTGATGGACACGGAAGCCTGGCGTGTTGCAGTCCATGGGGTCACAGAGCCAGACACGACTGAGCAACTGAACTGAACTACTGTGCTCTACAGCAGAATTTAGTACAACACTGTAAATCAACTATACTTCAATTTTTAAAAATCTGAAGCAGATAAAACCTAATTTATATCTTTATAAATTATGAGTTATAGCATATAATAACATATGTATTAAGGAGTTTCTCTGCATAAGAATTATTTAAATACACTGTGGTCATTATGCAACCATTATCACAACTCTCTGAGTAGATGCTATGAACAGTAGATATTTGCAAATAGAATCTAAGACTTAAAGAATTGTTAACTTGCCTAAGTCATAAAACCAGAGAACAGCTCAGCGAGAATTATTAGTGAGTGTTAACTTTAAAGACGCCAGTATTTAGTACCCATCAGGTTTTGGTATAACTCTTATAAACATATAGCTGTAGAATTGTACATACTACCTTATCTTGGCTGATGTACAATTTAACCCACCAATTTCTCATTATGGGAAAATTTATGTCTTTCTACCCTCAGCCTTCAAGATGAAGAGATACTAGTTGAAAAATTAGCTAGCTGTAAAGGTAGTGACCGTTTAGAACTAATAAGTGTAGAAGAGGATCGTTAGATTTAAGGATACCATTTAAAAGGAATTTAGCAGAAAAACTACACTTGGGACTAAGGCTAGTGTTAAGAATATAAACTAGATTAATTAGAAATATGGTTCCCAATAGGGAAGGCACTTAGGTGATGCTTGGGCAAAAAGGAATATTGACTCTGAAGTTTAAATGGAGAACATCTCAGTAGATTGTTCAAATAATTCTAGAACTAATTCCAAAACTTGTATTTTGTCCATTATGGCCATCTTTGACTATATAAATTGTCTATAGAGAACTTTGAGAGTTCTGTTGTATGTTCATCTAAGAAATCTTAAATGCTTTACACAAAATTTAATTTTATAGACAATTATTTAAAGACAGATACTGATGAAGATGTATTAAATTCATTGATACATCTTTAGTTATAAAATATATATAATTCTTTAGGTCATTAGGCTAACGCTGACAACACTTAGAGAGAGTAGTGTTTTGAGACATGACCACATCTTCAAATAAGTGGTTGGCCTTCCAGGTGAACTACTTGGAGTGCATATCAGAGCAAGTCCCTGGGGAAGCAGATGTCAAGATGGAATTATATGCTGAAGAGATTTAGCAGAGGAAGAACCTATCACGGACAAAGAAGGGAGGTAGAGCAGACAGGCAGTCTTCAGAAGGAGGACTGGTTAGGAAGAGCCTCAGAGCAGTTCTAAGAATGTTTCCACCATGCCGATGGGGAGCTGAAGCCATGACTTAGAGGAATCCCGTGTCCTGGAGACACAGACCTGCACTAGCACCTGCAGAGCGTCCACTTATCAGTTGAGAACACCTAGAGAACATGCAGTTTCAGCAGGAATGGAGTGGGGAATACAGAAGGGCAAGCCAAGGCTGTCAGTCAACCAGGAGCTGAGCTGCCTATTTCCACAGCTGTTTCAAAATGCAACATTTATATAAACATCTCAGTTGGTAAAGAATCTGTCTGCAATGCAGGAGACCTGGGTTCGCATACTCCAGAATACTACAGTATTCTGGCCTGGAGAATTCCATAACTGTATAGTCCATGGAGTGAACTCTGGGAGATGGTGATGAACAGGGAGGCCTGGCGTGCTGCAATTCATGGGTTCGCAAAGAGTCGGACATGACTGAGCGACTGAACTGAACTGAACTGATAGTACATGGGGTCGCGAAAGAGCCGTGTTGACATGACTGAGCAACTTTCCCTTACTTAAACATTTATATNAGGCCTGGCGTGCTGCAATTCATGGGTTCGCAAAGAGTCGGACATGACTGAGCGACTGAACTGAACTGAACTGATAGTACATGGGGTCGCGAAAGAGCCGTGTTGACATGACTGAGCAACTTTCCCTTACTTAAACATTTATATAAATATACATACAGGTGTATATATATATATGTTTATATATATGTTTTTCATTGTGTTTTTACATTATATATATATCTGTGTGTTCAGTTCAGTTCAGTCGCTTAGTCATGTCTGACTCTGCATGTATATATGTGTCTGTATACATAGATATATGCGTGTTTATATGTGTGTAAATATACATAATTATATACATAATTCAGTTCAGTTCAGTCGCTCAGTCGTGTCTGACTCTTTATGACCCCATGAATGCAGCATGCCAGGCCTCCTTGTCCATCACCAACTCCCAGAGTTTAGCCAAACTCATGTCCATCGAGTCGGTGATGTCATCTCACCCTCTGCCGTCCCCTTCTCTTCCTGCCCTTAATCCCTCCCAGCATCAGGGTCTTTTCCAATGAGTCAACTCTTCACATGAGGTGAAGAGATGACCAAAGTATTGGAGTTTCAGCTTCAGCATCATTCTTTCCATAGAACACCCAGGACTGATCTCCTTAGAATGGACTGGTTGGATTTCCTTGCAGTCCAAGGGACTTTCAAGAGTCTTCTCAACACCACAGTTCAAAAGCATCAATTCTTTGGCACTCAGCCTTCTTCACAGTTCAACTCTCACATCCATACATGCCTACTGGAAAAACCATAACCTTGACTAGATGGACCTTTGTTGGCAAAGTAATGTCTCTGCTTTTGAATATGCTATCTAGGTTGGTCATAACTTTCCTTCCAAGGAGTAAGAGTCTTTTAATTTCATGGCTGCAATCACCATCTGCAGTGATTTTGGAAGCCCAAGAAAATAAAGTCAGCCACTGTTCCCACTGTTTCCCCATCTATTTCCCATGAAGTGATGGGACCAGATGCCATAATCTTCGTTTTCTGAATGTTGAGCTTTAAGCCAACTTTTTCACTTTCCTCTTTCACTTTCATCAAGAGGCTTTTCAGTTCCTCTTCACTTTCTGCCATAAGGGTGATATCATCTGCATATCTCAGGTTATTGATATTTCTCCTGGCAATCTTAATTCCAGCTTGTGCTTCCTCCAGTCCAGCGTTTCTCATGATGTACTCTGCATATAAGCTAAATAAGCAGGGTGACAATATACAGTCTTGATGTACTCCTTTTCCTATCTGGAACCAGTCTGTTGTTCCATGTCCAGTTCTAACTGTTGCTTCCTGACTTGCATATAGGTTGCTCAAGAGGCAGGTCAGGTGGTCTGGTATTCCCATCTCTTTCAGAATTTTCCACAGTTTATTGTGATCCACACAGTNATGAGGTACTCTGCATATAAGTTAAATAAGCAGGGTGACAATATACAGCCTTGACGTACTCCTTTTCCTATGTGGAACCAGTCTGTTGTTCCATGTCCAGTTCTAACTGCTGCTTCCTGACTTGCATATAGGTTGCTCAAGAGGCAGGTCAGGTGGTCTGGTATTCCCATCTCTTTCAGAATTTTCCACAGTTTATTGTGATCCACACAGTCAAAGGCTTTGGCATAGTCAATAAAGCAGAAATAGACATTTTTCTGGCACTCTCTTGCTTTTTCGATGAACCAGCAGATGCTGGCAATTTGATCTCTGGTTCCTCTGCCTTTTCTAAAACCAGCTTGAACATCTGGAATTTCACTAAAAAGTAGGAGTCACAAGAGATGCCCGTCCAATCCCTGGATCAGGAAGATCCCCTGAAGTAGGAAATGGCTACCCACTCCAGTATTCTTGCCTGGAAAATTCCTTGGACAGAGGAGCCTGGCAGGCTATAGTCAATGGGGTTGCAAAAGTCAGACAGGACTGAGCAACTGAGCACACACACATTAAAAAAAATGTATAATCATTAAGACTAGTTCTGTTTACAGGGCTCAAACTCTCATGACACTCCATCGTTCTCTCATTTTCATGGTTGGCGGTTTAGTCGCTAAGTCATATCCGACTCTTGCAATCCCATGGACTGTGGCCCACCAGACTCCTCCATCCATGGGATTTTCCAGGCAAAAATACCGGAGTGGGTTGCCATGACCTTCTCCAAAGGATCTTCCCAACCCAGGAATCAAACCCAGGTCTCCTGCATTGCAGACAGATTCTTTACCAACTGAGCTATGAGGGAAGCCCTTTTCAAAGCCTCGTTTTCATGGTTGTGACTTATTTTCACATTTCTGCCACAGAATGTCAGGTGCAGCTGACATCACAGATGAAGAAGCAACTCAGTCACTGACACTTTCCTGGAGAAAACTGCCATCTTCACTCCATGCTTAGGCAGGTCCTTCAGGCATGAACTCGGAGCTCTAGATTCCCCTCTCCTCTTCTTTCTATTACTTCCATTTCACTCTTTGGCAGAAATAAAAGTACTCTCAGCCTATTACCCACCCCCTAAAAAAATGTGGAGGAAAAGAACTTTTGAAAGAAACCTCCTTTTTAATCTATTTTTAGCCTGCTTTAATTTATCTGTCAAAGAAGAGAGATGAGATTTATGCTGCTGATTCCAAGATGTTGCATGAAGTGGTAAATATCAGCACTAGAATTTGGATTTAAATAGGCTTAGGTTTGAATGCCAGCTCAGTGGCATATGAATTATGTGACATGGGACAAGTTTCTTATTATCTTTCTTTACCTGTAAGATGGGCACAAAACATTACTTATAGAAGTGCCAAGGGGATAAGAAATAATTTATGTAATTGGCACATTACCTGGCACATTACCACATTTTGAGTAAGTACTCAGTAAACTTTCTGTTAAAAGATTATTAATTTTTTCATGAAATAATTTCAAAATTATGGGAGCTTATGAATAGTAAGTAATACTTAAAGACATGACACCTTCCTGGAAATTTTTCTCCAAAACATAAAAAAGTCAACCTGTATTCTTAGTCCATGCTAATTTTGTTATTTATGAACACTTTTATCTTAATAGCAAAAACAACAGAAATATTTAAGCACATATTAGCATTCAGACTTACGGTTTGCAAACAAGACAGTTGAAATGGGACCATTCCTTTCATTCCCCACTTTAAGGAAAAATAATGAAAAGCTATCTTGAGCAAATTATGTATAAAACAGTGGCAAGGTCTGTCAGGCAGTAACAGTGTCTTCTTCCTAAAAACAGTGGTTCTCACCCAGTGTTTAGACTCATGAGGAATTAGCTCTAAAATTAGAATTACATCCAGATTCTGTGATAGAACTTTTGAAAAATGACTCTCAATTTGGAAATTACATTTGAAAGAAAGGGTGAATGTCATAGCGTTAATGTTTACTTACTATTTTTATCTAGCCATGGGCAATAATATTTCCAGATACCCAAATGACAAAATAGGTAGAAACTTGATTCAAATTTAGAGAGAATGATTATCCCATGCTGGTTCAACAGAACAATTAAAATACATTCTTCATCTTACATGAACTGTATTTAATACTGCATTCAACTTGAGAATTATAAAATGCCATAAATCCTAAATATAAAAACAACCAACCCCACTTATGCTTCTCAGCACTCAGATCACATATAAGCATGAAAATGTGTTCTGGGAAGATCAAATTTCCCATCTAGTTGTCTAAAGGACATTAACCTTCCATTATTTATTGGGTCTATAATAAAAGAAATTCCTGCATGGACCCCAAAAAGAAAAAAAAAAAATTGTCATGGTTCCCAGGGAGAAAAAATAAAAAGCAAGGATTATCCTTGAAAACAAAGAAGAGAATAGATTTTTTGTCTTTTTTTTTTTTTAACCAAGTTGTCAGAGGAGTTGCCATGGGCACCAGTGGGGGCCTCAGTTTAAATGTCAGATTTCTCTTCAACTACTGTCTTTTTAGCATTTTTTTTCTTTGTTACTCTATTTTCTCCTCCATCTTATTTTTTTCAGGATTTAAATAAACATTTTTTTGTTTTAGTATTCTTGAAGTATCTTTTTTTATTCCCCAAAAGAAAAAAAGTTTTGCATTTAAGTGAGTGATCATTGCTTCATTGCACCCATATTTACATGATGTAGCAGAAGTGAAAGCATTTAAATCATACAGAGGTATCCAAACACAGCAGAGTAGGGTTAGTCACTAGAAATAACAGAATTTAATCACATTAGCTATCATTACAAAAATGCTACTGTATGTCATATGGTGTATTCCGTTATTTACTTGATAGAGTGTGTGTGTGTGTGAGAGAGAGAGCTAGAGAGAAATAAGGAAGTATCCATGAAAAGGCAAATGAGAAAGTTAAAAATCTTATTCTTGACTTCCCTGCAGTCCAGGGGATTGGAATGTGGCACCTCCACTGCAAGGGACATAGATTCAATCCCTGGTTGAGAAATTAGGATTCCACATGCCACGTGGCATTGCCAATTAATAAATAAAGTTTAAAACTAAGTTACTGTCTTAAAAAAAAATCTTATTCTTAAGGACAAGACTGATATGGGCTAGTCACAGTGAGTATTTAAACTCACATAGCTTACATCCAAGTTTAAAAGTTTAAATCTAAGTTTTTAAAAATGGTGTCAGAAAATCAAGTTGCCTAATCTGGCAGGAGCAAACAGAAATGACTATTTTTATTCTTAAGGAAAACGAACTGGCAAGTTGATTTGGTTCCTAGGGTTTCATTGTCTAGAAAGCAAAACCAAATGCAACTGTCTGTCTGCCCTGGGCTTTTACTCCTCCCCTTTGAAAAGCTAGGCATTCACATTCTGCATACTTTTTGCTAGTGTTGACATTCAAATAAACATACTGACAGCAAGCAACTTCATGAATAGGGAAGGCCGGCAAGTGGAGGGATTTATATCTCTGTCGATAGGATTGTGTCAGGCACTGTCCTGTGGGTCCCCAGCATGAGTGCTGCTATTTGCATAAGCGAAGGCCCTCTTCCCGTTGGAGGGAAAAGGAGAAAGCTACATGTCTGTCAACAAAATGCTTGTGGGCTAATCACCACAGAATAATCCAAGGATTATGTGAGTGGATTTGAATAGCCCTGCAGGAGAAGGGAGGTACAGAAGTAATGAGTCATCTATTTAACCTCCCTACAGACCAGTCTCTGTTTACTTCCTACACAAACAGTCAAGTGTCCTCAAATTAAGAGACTTTTAGGTTTCATTGCTATAGGACAAATTAGACTGGTAAACTGCGGAAACTGGATGGTTCCACAACTTCAAGGAAAATGGCTTATACATGAGTAATTCCTTAGTAAAACTAACAATATATCATAAACCACAGAGCAGCAGTTAAAACACTACTCTCTTAATAGTGATAAACTGTTATTGTACCATATGTCAGAAAGCTGCTTTGCAAGGTATACAGCGACATGATGCTTTCATTTCTCCAGGCAGGAAGGAAAGTAGGAGCTATCCAAGGGAGAGAAAGGAACTCGAGAAGAAGCCATTTTGAATTCCCTTCCTGTCAGAAAGAAGTTCCTAGCAGAGTGATCCTCCATTTTTATCTTTCATTTTCTATCTTGTTTTACTAAGAAAGAAGCATCCTCTTACACATAAATAATTCAGAACTTTGGTCAAGCATGTATTGAAGGCTATGCTGTGAGCTGTGTTGCAGGTAAAAGAGAAAAGTAAGACAAAGGGAGAAACAAGTGTGAAAACTTGAAAGCTGGAAAATCTAGAACTAAATGTACAGCTGTGCTGTATAGATCATCCAAAGCTACAGGACTTCCCATATGGGGGAATGTCTGTCAAGGCTGAACTGGTTCAGCAGCTTCAAGGCAGTAATGGGATAAGGCATAGGGCCTAAAGCTGTGTGTCCACATACTTGACTATTTACATTTAAATTTACATATAAGTAAAAATAAAATTTAAATATGTTTCTCACTCACAACATGTGGCTATGCAGCTACAGAACATTTCCATCATGCCAGAAAGTTACACAACAGAATCCTAAAGGATGGGTTTGATTTGATGTAGTGAAAAGGCCAGGTTTGCACTTTCTAGCATGGGAACTGAGTAAACACAAAAGTGGAAAGGAATGTGACATTAAGTTTCTGGGCAAAGGAAAAGACTAGATTGACAGGACGAGAAAATTCTATATTAGAAAGTGAAGGGGAAAAACTACAAGAAAGACATCACCTAAAGGCAGACAGATGCAGGGAAGAAGGAAACACCTTGACAGAAGCTGTAGTCAAGGATGATGATTCAGACAGCAGCGTGACTGGATCAGGGAAGGCAGCATCTGAAGGTCCCGAGATCTCCTCTGGGGCTGCCCCCGTAACCCCCTGTGCAAAGATGATGGTTTACACCAGAGGAGTGACGGTAAATGGGAGGAAAGGATAAATGCTTTTTAATTCTTAAGAAAAATCATCTCTAGAAATTGGGAGTGGGGAAAGCAGAAAGTGAGGAGAGGTAGTACAGGATCACTCCAAGTTTGTCAATGAGCGTCTAGAAGAATTGTAAGCTTTCAAACAGATGTAGGAATATGCTAATGGTTCTCAGTACTTCACTCCCTCTGTAGAGCCCGTGAGCCCCCACCTTTCACTTTCACACTTTCCAAAGTGATGATTTCACTCCTCCCCTCTTGTATTGACATTCCTCTGCCTCTGCATCCTTCTCCATCAGCTGATGATCCTGTTTCTCACTTTTCTGTGGGATCTCCTCCTTCCTCACACAGGCAGCCAGCTGCTTTATGCCTCAGCCACAGGCTTCTTTTTTCCCTCTCACTGGAGAAAGTGACCCTGTTCCTCTCCAAGGCTAGCTCTGGAGCCCTCCTCCTACTCACTCAAAGTGAAATTACCCCTCCTCTCGCGCTGTTATTGATCTCCCCTGGCTTCTTTCCTGCGGCGCAGAGACAACATGCTGGGTTATGAACTTGAACTTTCCTTCCCTCCCCCTGGCATTGTCCATCAGCCAACTGCTAGATGAGACTGGTCCTCACCTTCAGCTTCAAGGTGGAAGCAACTCCAGTAATGTTCTTCCCCTACACATAGCTACTGATTTGGAGAGAGGCAGGAACTCTGATTCTGGCCATTTAGAAATTCCCTGCTTATTGTGATTGATTATGCTGATCCAATCAGAGTGAATGGCAGGACTTCTGTTTCCTGTCACTCTGGTCTGCATGCTGTAAGGACATGAAAGCCAGAACTACTGATATTTTGCTATTATATTAAAAGCTAAAACCAAGTATAAAGAAAAATGTCAAGAACTGTAGAACTGAGAGATGTAGAAAAATACAGTTGGAATCCTTAATTCTGGATGTTTTCAGTTACATGAATCGTTTCAACTTTTGCTTTTAGAGCTTAAGCCAATTTGAATTGGAATTTCTGCCACTTAAAGCCAAAAGCAAGGTAACTGGTGCATAAAGTAGCTCTAATTCAAATGCGTCTTTCCATGATCTCTTGTACCCCTGTAGTTTTGCTCCTCAATGTCAGCTACTTGGGGTCCCCTTTAATATTCTACTGAACAGTAGGTACCATCAGCACCAATTGCTCCATATGAAATCCAAAGGTCACTTCTTTTGATTCATTTTGCTTGATTTCTCAACTGCATTTCAGAATTCAACAGAATCAACAGTTCTATCACAAAATATTTTTCTCCCCATCTTCAATGAAACAATATCCTTTTTAAATTTTCTCCAGGATTCAATAGAAAAAAACAGAAATCACTTTACCATGTAAAAGATAAACGGATGTAATACAGGAAATTAGGTGCTGGCCAGATGATGGAGAGGTTGGAGGATCAGGTTCTCTCTAAGTCCTGAGATGAATCCCAGAATAATGCTTCAGAGTCATCACACTCAGGACTTTGGATAATCAGAAAGTCATCCTGGAATTCTTGTCTCCAAGAATACGTTTTAACCCATAAATATCACCATCGTTCTCTTTCTTTCTTTCTCCTAAATCCTAGGAATCAACCTCAAGTTCTCTCTTCTTCCTCATTCTCTGTATCCAACCAATTAACACATTGGTCAATCTACCTCCCAAATAAATCCTGCATCTACTATTTTCCATCATCTCTGCCACCAGCATCCTCCATAACTTTTCATCTGGGCTATGGAGAGAGCCTCTTAATTGATCATTCTGGATCAGCTATTTCACTTATACTCTGCATGATATCCAGAATGGTCATCTTACAATCAATGTCAACCGTAAAACTTTCTTGCCCAAAGTCCTATAGCAGTATTCAGTTACACCACCAATAAAATCCCAGTTTCTTATCCTTTGCTTGAACTAGTTGTGCTCACCTATCTAACCTCCTCATATCTTTCCCCTTTGTCTATGGTCCTCCACACACACTCACCTCTTCATTTTCTTAGGACATACCAACCTGACCCCACATTTGGGCCCTCACTTGCCCTCTGCTCAGAAGATGCTTCTCTCGAGATATTCACAGAGGGGTTATCTGATCATTCAGCTTTCAGCAGTTTCATAGAATGGTCTCTAATTTCCAAATCTGATTTCCCTTCCACTCCCTATCCCATCACCCTGTTTATTGTCTTTATTGCTACCTCACCATTTGAAATTCTCCAGTTTATTTCCTATTAATTCCAAGAAATCAATGATTGGTTTGGCATCCTCTTCTCCACATCTAGAAGCTCATTTTGAGCTACAGTAGACACTCTATAAATGTCTGTTTTATGCTTGATTGAATTATTGGCAAACAGCCACAAACTAAATAAGTGCTTAGAATCCCAGATGTAGATTTACCTGGGATCGTGCTATCTGGGAAGTAGCACAATATACTGACAAAACTTCTCATTCCTCTGTGGGGATGGGACTGTCTTCTGCAACAAGCGTGGGAACAGCCAGAGTTCAGAATGGCAAATTAAAACTAGGGAAAACTACCACTTATACTAAGATGTGAGGAGAAGGGAAGCTGTATCCCTTCATATCTGAGAAAAATATTAGCCAAAATTATTCTGATTTCCAAAATTGACTGACGATAGAAGATGGTTTAACTTATAAACCAACTCCATGATCACATGCTGCTGCTGCTGCTAAGATGCTCCAGTCGTGTCCAACTCTGTGCAGCCCAATAGACAGCAGCCCACCAGGCTCCCCTGTCCCTGGGATTATCCAGGCAAGAACACTGGAGTGGGTTGCCATTTCCTTCTCCAATGCATGAAAGTGAAAAGTGAAAGAGAAGTTGTTCAGTCATGTCCGACTCTTAGCGACCCCATGGACAGCAGCCTACCAGGCTCCTTGTCCATGGGATTTTCCAGGCAAGAGTACTGGAGTGGGTTGCCATTGCCTTCTCCAGATGATATCACAGAGGCCTACACAAAATAAACCAGAGTCTTTCTAGCATTTGGAAACTCTTTAAATTACAGAAAGTTATCCTCTAACTAGAATGCAAAAGAGTGAAAATTATCCTAAGTGATTCTTGAAAGAGGAAAGTGTAAATTTGAAAAGATATAATGTTTAGAAGCTTAGGAAACCAAATGACACTGCAAAGAGTTCTAGATGTGGAGTGTGTTAGAAAGAGAGGAGATCTACATTTTAAGAATTACCTCCATATTTGCTAAGGAAGACTAAGACCTCTTGGAAGGACTGGTTCTTAGTCTGGATTGGTGGCATTTCAGAAAGTCTCCAAATGTAAGAAAATTGGCTGGCAAAAAGAGGAATACTTCCAGAAACTTCACCATATTTAGGGAACAGTAATAGCTCCTGATGAGAGGAAAATTGGGCGTCTCTAGAATACCTCAACCAACAATCAGTCTTGGATTGGTTGTGTTTCAGAGAAAATCCTATCTCAGGTTAGCAGACAGACTACAGAATGCTTTCATTCCTAGGGCCCAGTTTTAATCACAATAATATTATTATTACTTCCTACTTGTGTGTATTTTTTTCTTTACAAATTCATGGTGTTAACACACTTTGTTTCAATCAGTAATATAAGTTTCACCTAATTCCTTTTATTTATAGCATATCATCATGACTATTATGATCCTTAAGATGACTACCAAAATTTGTACATTTTTATTTACTCTTCTCAAAACTAAAGATAATAAAGACTTTATTTCCTCTCAACTGTACAAGGAGCTTCCTTACTGTACAAAGAGATTGATGTTATTATTAATTACATTTTCTCCTTTGCCTTTATATATATCTCTGTAATTATTTTTCTTTCTTTTAATTGAAATATATTTGACATGTAACATTGTGAAAATTTAAGGTATATGATATGTTAATTTGATGCATTTATATATTGTAATGTCATTGTAACTGTAGTGATAGTACCTCTATATCTTTCTTTACTCCATTTTCTCTTGCTTTCATTTTTTTCTTTCTGAGTTAAAGTTTCTTTTCTTTCCAAGATTAAGTTCTACTCTTTCTGGGTCCTAGATATCCTCCCATATTTTCATGAACCTCTTCCTCTCAATTATCTTTTCCTTTCCTGGAGTACTTTGTCTCTTGTTTACTCATGTTTTCAAAGATCCAGAGAATACTTAACAGAACTTCCAGCCAAACTGATCTCTAAAGACAGCAAGGCATTGCCTGAACAATTAGAAGTATTTATTGCAAAAGTTAGCTCAGGTTTCTGTGGGTAGCTACTCATATAATTAGCAAGATATAAAGTGGCAATCTTCCATGAAGTAGACAGCACTCTCAAGTGAATACAAAAACACTTCTTAGCATTGGAATCTCTTTCTAGAATTTAAGTATTACTTTTTCTCAATATGACAACATATCTCAACATTTTTATCTCTCACTAGTAAGCTAACAGCCCTCACATCACCACTTGAGACAGTACAAGCTTCAATGTTTTTCAATTGCCTTTGAAAAGAAAACTTGGTTTTGTCCAAACTAACTATATTACTTTTTCCTTAATCTTCCCAATGCATGATTTTTTATCCCTTTAAGTCCTAAAATTTTTTACCTACACCAATGAATTTAAAATAACAAACATTAAGACCTTTTGTCAAGCCTTAATTCAATTGATTCTGTAGCCATTGATATTATTCCCTACAAATTCTCTTATATGAATTCAATAATTCCACATTCTTAATTTCCCCTATACCTCTTTGACCCTTCCTTAAAAGTGGGAAACCCTCAAGACAGCACTCTCCAAACATTCATGCTCAGGGCTCATGTGGTCCCATGTCAGATGAGTCCCAGAGTTCTACCTAGATTCCTGAAATCCCTTCTAAGCTCCAGTCCATGGCTTCAGTGCCTGATGGCTCTCTTCCTCCTTCACTTCAAAACCACATGCTCACTCCTCCTTACGTACATGATGCCCTTTAAAAGCAAAATCTCCATGGGAAGATGAGAGTTATCTCTAAGTATTTAGAGAACCAGTGTATAGAGGAAAAACTTGACACCATATGAAATATCACAGAAGGGCACCTGTACAAATGACCTGAAGTCTCAGTGAGGTACATTTTCAGTTGCTTTATTTAAAAACTGTATAAAACTTATCAGTCTAAAAATGGAAGGTTTTATAAGAAATTTTAGAGTAATTTGTATTAGATGTTTAATAAGGATATACCTACTGTTGCCATTAAACTTACAGAATTTGTGACTTTTATTGCATTAATAATTTGTTTCTAATAAAATTGGAATATTGTAGTCTCAATAAGATTAATTAAATGACAATACCTTTAATTTATATGTCATATATCAGATATGTCCTATATCAGATAGTTGGATGGCATCACCAACTCAATGGATATGAGTTTGAGCAAGCTCTGGGAGATGGTGAAGAACAGGGAGGCCTGATGTGCTACAGTCCACTGGGTCACAAAGAGTTGGACTTGACTGAGCGACTGAACAACACAAATATCAGATAAAATTATGAATGCATATTAGCATTTTCTTTTCCTTTACCTTGAGGAGGCAATAATTTCTTAGCATACAAAACAGCATTAATCATAAAGAAAAGAATGCTGTATTAAATGTCATTAAAGTCGAGAACCTTTTTAATAGTGAAGTTCTGTTCATCAAAAATACGATTGAGAGATTGAAAAGACAAGCCACACACTAAAAGAAGATATTTACAAAATCTTCTACAATATATACAAAATTATGCAAAGGACTCTTGTCCTGCTAAACAGCTTAAAAAGAAAAGGCAAGCTTTTCTAAGATGGCACATCTCATCATCCATAGAGCATGATCTTTAGATTTAAATGAGGATTCAAGTGGAGTTGCCTCTGTCCCACAAGAACAGAGTGATCATGAAGACCACATTATCAGCAGAAACTAAAGGGCATTATCTGGCCTTTAGGTTTGAATTCTAGTGAAATATTACAGTGTCATACTTGGCACATATATTTACTATTTTAGATGAAAAAAAGATATTTACCAGGTGGAATAGTTGCTACACTTTTCCTGTTGCTATAACACAGTAGAATTCCAGTATATTTTATTCAAAACGATTATGATTAACTTTCTTAGTAAGTGCAATTCAGATACAAGATGTTCAGATGGAATATGGGTGAGAAGAACTATTAGTTTTGCCTGAATTGCTCTTCCTTTTGTTTCTTGGACTATTACCTTTTATGATGGCTATTAACATACTCTAACCCTGCATTCTCAGTAAGTCTTTTATTTTTAACAGTTACAGTTTTTTAACTTATATAAGCTTTCATTTATACATTTTCAGTGATGACCTCCTAGTAGTATCAGACTGTTAGTTAAGCAGGAATCCGCTGCTTGAATAGTTTTCCTGTCACTAAGGCTCCAAATCTGCTCTAACCTAAGACAACTTTCTGGTGCTACAAACCTCAAACATCAAAGACCATTCATACAATTACCACTTGAGATTCTGTGACTAAATTCCTCTTTTTAAGACTAAAGTCCTCTGAACTCATAGTACAATTAATGATTTTCCCTATTTTTTCAAAGAACAAAAATATTAGTAAGTGACATAATATTTTTACAATACATACATACATACAACAAACATACGTATTTGTGTTGTATGTAATAAGCCACAAGAAGAAAGCTACCTACTGTCTCTCTCTCTGTTTGACAGATGAAGGCACTAGGGCACAGTCAGGTTAAGTAGTGCCCATTTGGGCAAATTGGTTTGACCGAATGGTGAGTGGGAGAGCGAGAATTTGAGTCTCTCATCCCCTTCCTTTAATTTTATTGATTCCCTTGTTATGGGTGAGCTTTTCAGATACCAGCTCTTTTTGTCTAAGTCCTGAACCAGTAGAAAATAAAATAGTAAAGACAAACAGGAAATTGATTACTATAAAACTGTGAAGTGCTGTGACCCATGATGTTGTGAATTAGGACATATCATGAGTGTTTTTTGGCTCTCTCCCTTGCCTAAAACTTGCTTTGGGATTGAGATGGTGTAAAGCTTGCCCACCTCCTCAGAATGATGTTAGATGAGTCTATTAACACTAATTGAAAGATGAGACTCTCAACGAACTTGGCCAATGTAACATTCGCTATAAGAAGTGAAACATAATTTGATGTTTTGAATGTAAATATGACTGAATTCAAAGCCCATGTCCTTTCCAACTTGTAAACTATCAATATATCTTTTGGTTCTTTCTATATAATGGATGCTGCTATTATAAAACAGTTTATTAATACGTTTGAAGGGAATATGTCACATATTTTATAATTTACTTCTTATCCAGATGAAATACTAATAAATTCTATCTATAATTTTCTGTAAAAATAAATTTTTACTTCTTTTCTACTCAGCTCAGCACACACTCTAAAACCAAGTGGTCAATCGTAACTGGGGAATTGGTAAATTCTTTGGAATAAATATAATTTATCAATTATANTAATACGTTTGAAGGGAATATGTCACATATTTTATAATTTACTTCTTATCCAGATGAAATACTAATAAATTCTATCTATAATTTTCTGTAAAAATAAATTTTTACTTCTTTTCTACTCAGCTCAGCACACACTCTAAAACCAAGTGGTCAATCGTAACTGGGGAATTGGTAAATTCTTTGGAATAAATATAATTTATCAATTATATAATTTAATTTATCAATTTAATGTATCAATTTATCAATTAAATTATATAATAGATAAAATATATAAATATAATTTATAAATTTATCAATTATCAATTAATTCTAATGCTTACTATTTACCAACTAACACCTGAAAAGTATTTTTA
Source organism: Oreotragus oreotragus (assembly GCA_006410675.1). Taxonomy (NCBI): domain Eukaryota; kingdom Metazoa; phylum Chordata; class Mammalia; order Artiodactyla; family Bovidae; genus Oreotragus; species Oreotragus oreotragus. The sequence goes on from SJYX01017874.1 coordinate 151,620, forward strand.
TCAAATGTATTTTATTTTGATATTTAAAAATCTTAATTACCAGAAGCTGATCTCACATATTTAATAAGATTAAACTGATATACCAAATGAGAAAAAAATGTATCCCTGTGTTTTCAAATGTACCAAGGACTTCAGTCTAGAATAGAGAGAAGAATCATTCAGATTCAAGTTTGAATGAAACGTTTGTTACACCTCCATAAAAGTCTCCTACTTAATTTTATTNAACACCTGAAAAGTATTTTTATCAAATGTATTTTATTTTGATATTTAAAAATCTTAATTACCAGAAGCTGATCTCACATATTTAATAAGATTAAACTGATATACCAAATGAGAAAAAAATGTATCCCTGTGTTTTCAAATGTACCAAGGACTTCAGTCTAGAATAGAGAGAAGAATCATTCAGATTCAAGTTTGAATGAAACGTTTGTTACACCTCCATAAAAGTCTCCTACTTAATTTTATTTGCTCTTAAATAAACATTCTAATTTACTAATTTAGAAAGAACAACAAAGAAAATAACAAAAATAACTTGATAACCTCATCAGAATATTTCCTGATAATATGTGTCCTCAGACTGAAGAAATGAATTTATAAGACACTGGCAATTGTATTTAATATTATTATCTAATAGTGACTTTTATAGATACTATTTTTGATTTTTCTTTAACTGAGTGTAAGGACTACTTGTTTTTATTCTTATTTGTACACACCTATCATTGAATATTAATTAACATTACAAAGTTATAAAACTAACTTATCAAATAAATCACACACACAACAAAGTTATACTTTAATCCTAGAATGAAAATTTAAATCAAAAATTTTAAATCTAAACCTCTTATTTTATTCTCTTTATATCACATTTCTTTCTCCCAGTCCCAGCACTTCTCCTCAAAGTTGCCCCACCACCCCTCACCTGAAGCCTGTGAAGAAAGCTGAGTGGCCAAGAATTGATGCTTTTGAACTGCGGTGTTGGAGAAGACTCTTGAGAGTCCCTTCAACTGCAAGGTGATCCAACCAGTACATCCTAAAGGAGACCAGTCCTGGGTGTTCATTGGAAGGAATGATGCTGAGGCTGAAACTCCAGTACTTTGGCCACCTCATGCAAAGAGCTGACTCATTGGAAAAGACTCTGATGCTGGGAGGGATTGGGGGCTGGAGGAGAAGGGGACGACCAAGGATGAGATGGCTGGATGGCATCACCGAATCGATGCACATGAGTCTGGGTGAACTCCAGGAGTTGGTAATAGACAGGGAGGCCTGGCATGCTGTGATTCATGGGGTCGCAAAGAGTCGAACATGACTGAGCGATTCAACTGAACTGAACAGATACCTGGTCCTAAAATGTTCTTTCCAGTCAAGATTCAAAACTAAAGAACAAGTGAAATTGAATTTAATAGACATTTAAAATTGAATTTCACAAGTGGTCCAGATTTTAATAACACATTAAAAAGATAATTTTTTCCCTCTTCTCCCTAGAAACCATCCAAAATAAGAAGAAAACTAATTCCATCTGCAATAGAAGATTTTTACAAACCAGAAGTACACAATTTGATAAAGCATTCTTAAATGCAAAGAAGGTCAACTGGGGTACACAGTCACTCATTACAGAATGTCTCAAACCACAAGACTCTAAGTAAGAAGAGTGTTTGACATATAAGATCAACAATAGCTTGTTTGGAACAAGAACAGAGACACAAGGATGTGAGGGAACCTGAAAGTGAAAGTGAAAGTCGTTCAGTTGTGTCTGACTCTTTGTGACCCCATGGACTACACAGTCCATGGAATTCTCCAGGCCAGAATACTGGAGTGTGGAGCTATTCCATTCTCCAGGGGATCTTCCCAAACCAGGGACCAAACCCAGGTCTCCAGCCCTGCAGGTGGAATCTTTACCAGCTGAGCCACAGGGAAGCCCTGAGGAAGCCTAGATCCAGTTTACCATAAAATTTTGAGAAGCAGAGACGATGGCACTAAACGAGGATCCACAGAGCCAACCAGATCTGCAACAAGGCATCAGTCAGTTGGACAGCAGAGTTGAGGAAAAATCAAAGTGAAGAAAATTACTTGCAAACATAACTGCATATCATGGGAGAATTGCTACTAGTACAGTCTTGGCCTCATCTCCACACAGACATTTTGCAAAGAGCTGACTCATAAAAATTTATCTCATTCAAAAGAGAGTATTAATTAAAGAGAAAGCAGAGTAGATCTAGTATGAAGATTAAAAGATTAGGGAAGAACAGAAATAGAAAATTCAAGCAAAATATATTATCCCCCAATTGTTATCACATTACATCATAAATTTATTTAAAGTTATAATTTTGCCACTTGCAGCAACATGGATGGACCTAGAGACTATCATACTGAGTGAAGAAAGTCAGATAAAGAAAGGCGAATATTGTATGATAGCACTCATATGCAGAATCTAAAACCCAATACAAATGAATCTATATATAAAACAAAGAGAGGCTCACAGACATAGAAAACTAAAGGAGAAAGGAAGGGGAAGAATAAATTAGGAGTATGGGATTAACAAACTATTGTACATAAAATATAAGAATTTACTGTATGGCCCAGGGAACTATAGATCTTATAATGATTTATAATGGAAAATAATCTTAAATATAAATATATATATATAACTGAATCACTTCACTGTATACCTGAAACTAACACATCATACAGTAACTATACATCAATCAAAAAAAAAATAAAGAAAAAGAATAAATAGGATAATGTCAATAATAAGAACAGAATGGAAACTAGTTTTCCTGATACTGAAATAGTTCATAAAAACCATACCATTTTCATAAGATCTTAAGAATATGTGATATTTATTCATGACTGGAAAAAACAAATCAATAGAACAGAGATGAAAACTACAGAATTAGATCTAATATGTACATGAATGTAGCATGATAAAAATAGGATTTCAAATGGGGAAGATGGGTTATTTAACAAAGGATTTTCAGACAACTTGGCAGATACATAGGAAAAAAATAGGGATTTATCCCTA
>SJYX01017875.1:17934-40700 GCA_006410675.1 Oreotragus oreotragus
TATTCTTTGGAACTCTGCATTCAGATGCTTGTATCTTTCCTTTTCTCCTTTGCTTTTCACTTCTCTTCTTTTCACAGCTATTTGTAAGGCCTCCTCAGACAGCCATTTTGCTTTTTTTGCACTTCTTTTTCTTGGGGATGATATTTTCCATGTCTCCTATACAATGTCATGAACCTCAGTCCATAGTTCATCAGGTACTCTATCTATCAGATCTAGTCCCTTAAATCTATTTCTCATTTCCACTGTATAATCATAAGGGATTTCATTTAGATCATAGCTGGTCTAGTGGTTTTCCCTACTTTCTTCAATTTAAGTCTGAATATGGTAATAAGGAGTTTATTATCTGAGCCACAGTCAGATACCTGTCTTGTTTTTGCTGATTGCATAGAGCTTCTCCATCTTTGGCTGCAAAGAATATAATCAATCTGATTTCGGTGTTGACCATCTGGTGATGTCCATGTGTAGAGTCTTCTCTTGTGTTGTTGGAAGAGGGTGTTTGCTATGACCAGTGCATCCTCTTGGCAGAACTCTGTTAGCCTTTGCCCTGCTTCATTGTGTACTCCAAGGCCAAATTTGTCTGTTGCTCCAGGTGTTTCTTGACTTCCTGCTTTTGCTTACCTTTCATTTGTTCAGGCCCTTTAATGGACTGGAACCTGGTGGTCTGGAGTCGACCGATAACAAAGTAAAGGAGAAAGAAAGAGGCTGATATTCCTTGGTTTATGCAGAAATGCAATAAAGCCCCTGCACGGGGCTTGGTCTGTTCATGAAGGCCTCAGGCGCGCTCTTGATGGGGTGAAGGCACAGAGTGTCTTCTCGAGAGGGTCTTAGAAGCCAGGGCAGGAAAGTGAACTCAAGAGAGCCTCTGCACTCCAGGGGATCAGCCTGAAAAAAGAGAGAGGGAGAGAGAGAGAGAGAGAGAGAGAGACACGGGGACCAAAGCTCTGGTGGAGCAAAGGTGTTTTAATCAACATGGTGTGGGCATATATACTGTTTTAGAAGGTAGTTAGTCTCAGCAAAGATAAAGATTAAAATTCCAGACTTACAAAACATAGGTGATAGATATTAAAGAGAGGGAGAGTTGTAAACAATCACTTTTAAGGTATGGTTCACAAGAAGGAAGAGGGTACTGATCACCGTATAGAAAAACTAATGAAGGAAATGCCTGGATTACTCAGCCCCCAGGAGAGGCTTGCCTCTCCTCTTAATTCCTGAGTAGTCAGCAATTAATAAGGAACAGAGAATTCCTGACAGATCCAAAACAGCACACAGGAAGCCTCCTGTTCAATGCTTCCTGACATTCACTTACTACCTTCTGACTTTGAATTACATGATTTAAAAATGTATAAACTTTTCTGTATGCTTAATCTATTCAAACTTATATTCTGAAAAATGTTTTTAGAGATAAGTATGTGGAATACTATTTTTTTTAATAACAATTGTATAATTGAACATTGCATTTTAACCTGGAGCATACAAACTTAAAGTGGTATATTCATGCTCATAATTTTTTTTAATTTTTATACGATTTTTAAAGATTACACTCCATTTAGTTATTACAAAATACTGGCTATATTCCTCATGTTGTACAGTACATCCTTGGGCCTTACAGCCAATCATTTGTACATCCTGTTGTCCAATTCCTTTATTACCTATCTTCAGTGGTAACTGCTAGTTTGTTCTCTTTATGTGTGAGTCTGCCTCTTTGTTTCTTACATTCACTGGTTTGTTGTATTTTTAGATTCCACACATAAGTGATATATGGTATTTGTCTTTCTCTTTCTTATTTCACTTGGCATAACACATTCTGAGTCTATTTCATGTTGCTACAAATGTTTGCATATATTTGCTCCCACTCTGAGGGTTGTCTTGTTTTGTTTATGGTTTCCTTTGCTGAATAAAATCTTTTAATTAGATACCATTTTATTATTCTTGTTTTTATTTTCATTACTCTAGGAGGTGGGTGTAGAAAGACTTTGCTGCAGTTTATGTCAGTTTCTGCCTGTGTTTTCTTCCAAGACTTTTATAGTGTCCAGCTTTACATTTAGGTCTTCAGTCTATTTTGAGTCTTTTTTTTTTTTTTGTATGAATTTATGGAGTGTTCTAATTTCATTTTTTTTACATGTAGCTGTCCAGTTTCCCCAGAACCACTTATGGAAGAAACTGTCTTTCCTCCATTATATATTCTTGCCTTCTCTGTCAAAGATTAGATGACCACTGGTACGTGGGTTTATCTCTGGACTTTCTATTCTCTTCCTTTAATCTGTATTTCTGCTTTTGTGCCAGTACTATATTGTTTCTTCATTTTGCTTACTAAAGTAAGTAGTCAAAAATTACTTAAATAATTGCAGTGTATATGGTAGGAAAAAAGGGGTAACATGGGTAATAATCCCAGAAGTAATACAAACTGATAAATGGGAAAATAACTCAATACAAAAAAAAAAAAATGTTAACTGAGCATTCACAGATGAGCAAGTAAAACACTGAAACTCACAGTTAGCCAAAGAAAGACTATTTGCTGATGACACATTACTTACAGGATAATCAGGACACTACTTACAGGACATGTCACTCAGCACCCATCAGAAAGGCAAAAGTGAATGAGTTTTAACATCTATTGCTCTCAGGGATTGAAGGAGAAGGGAATACTCACTTAGAGCAGAGGGTAATGTAAAATGTGATAGCCATCTTGGATGTTTTCTGGCAATATTAAATTAAGAATATTAAGGATTAATACCTGTAATTAAGAAATTAAAAATCTATGACTCAGAAAAAAATGTAGTATGCAGGGACATTTATTTAAGGATGTTTGCTCATAAGAGAACAAAGATAAATGTATAATCAATAAAATATATAAATCAAAGTACATCCATGCCATGAATACCATGTATCCATTGTAAACTATGATTGAGAGGTATAGTTGTTTACTTTCAGTTCATAAAAGAAAGTTGATATTTGCATATATATTTGTGAGGTATATACTTGTAAAGCAAAAACAAAAAAAATCAGATAAGTGAACCTATTATAATAGTATAAATACCAATTATAAAAGTTTTTATATAATTCCATGGGCTTAAATAAAAGCACATTATTCTAAAACTGAATTGCCAACATGGACTACTTTGGGAGATATAATGATTGAAAATGAAACAAACTGAACTGAAAAATATGCATCTCATTAGAAATTTATATAAAATTATGCACTGACATTTATAATGGCCTCNATATAATTCCATGGGCTTAAATAAAAGCACATTATTCTAAAACTGAATTGCCAACATGGACTACTTTGGGAGATATAATGATTGAAAATGAAACAAACTGAACTGAAAAATATGCATCTCATTAGAAATTTATATAAAATTATGCACTGACATTTATAATGGCCTCTTAAAGTAAAATTAACAGAAGCAATGTGTTCATTTAAAGGCCACAGAGTTCTAGAAACACATCATCTACCCTTCTGATATGATTTGCAAACATTAAAATATTTAGGGAAATAGTAGAAAAGCAGAAAAATTTTAATAAATTGATAAAAAATAGAATTTCTTCAATTAATTTTGAGATCATTGTGTTTTCCTATTTCTGAATAAGAGATAAACCATATTTAAAACTTGTGAAAGGTATTATCTCTTATAGTTTTTGTCCTTTCAAAAGATTACTTGTTCCTAATTATATCTAAACATGTTCACATTTGCCTTAAAATAGTCACTTACTGCAGCAACTGAGTTAACATACAAAAATTGTTTATGCTAATAAGCAATTTGATTTAGACATTTTTTACTAATATGTATCCAAATATTAACAAATGAAGTTTAAATACTGGATCTCAGCATATATGTTACAGTGCATTTGGGGAAAATATCACTTTCACATTTTCATCAGTGCTTTGAATAATAATAGATGTTTGGTTCAAATCTACGTTTTACAAATTTTTTAAAAGAGAAGTCTTTTCTTTCTTTAATTCTATACACTTGGATTAATAGAAGTAATCTATTGCATGTTAGCCTAATGAAAGAGAAGTACTGAAAAAAATCACATTTATTTCAGCTCACTTGATCACTGGCTCACTGATTTGTAAAATCTAATGAAACAGTTCTGGAATGAAAGGGAGAAAGACAGAAGCTCTGAAAGAGTTGTGGGAAAATCTGAATAAATCTGAGACAGTAAAATAGAGTTTAAGGAAGCTGATACTTCCTGTGAGAAAAGTTTATAACAATTAATTTTACTGAATCTAGTGCACATTACTTCATAAAACTGACTTGCTTGTTCAATCAATTTGACTGAATATATTGAACCATGCTTCATTGTTATCAAAAATTAGAAATAGTTACCTTAACAGTTATCCATAGAAAGCAGAATTATGTAGAATTTAATTATAGTTTATTAATTGAAACATAGATTGTAATCAATTATCCATCCACCTAGAAACCAGATCACATGGTTTACCTCAAATAATATTACTGTCTTTTTAACCTCCTGGAAATTTTAAGTAGGTGAAAAATATACAAGCAAAGGAAAAAACCACAATCAGATAATTCCCTGCCAATCTCAGGAATTCTTTGTTATTTGAATTTATCTGAGATTTTGAGTCTAATCCAGTTTTATAGCACTACTATGACAATACCTGGGATTCCCTTGTGGCTGAGATGGTAAAGAATCTGCCTGCAGCACAGAAGACCTGGATTCAATCCTTGGGTCAGAAAGATCCCTGGATAAATGAATGGCTACCCACTCCACTATTCTTGCCTGGAGAATTCCCTGGAGAGAGGAGCCTGGCAGGCTATAGTCCATGGGCTTGCAAAAATGTTCTACATGACTGAGCAACTAACACACATGGGATAATATTTAGCTGTTTTTGCTATTATATATATATATACATACACATACACATGCACTTGTGTATACAGCACACACACACTCTTTAGTTCTGGTGTGTGTGTTAGTCGCTCAGTCATGTCCGACTGTGTCACCCCATGGACCATAGCCTGCCAGGCCCCTCTGCCCAGGGAATTCTCCAGGCCATTTCCTTCTGCAGGGGCTCTTCCCAACCCAGGGATTAAGCCCAGGTCTCCTGCATTCCAGGCAGACTCTTTACCATCTGAGTCACCAGAGAAGCCCTGATAAATACTGTGCTGCTGCTGCTGCTGCTGCTAAGTCGCTTCAGTCGTGCCCAACTCTGTGCAACCCCACAGATGGCAGCCCACCAGGCTCAACTCTGTGCGACCCATAGACGGCAGCCCACCAGGCTCCCCCTCCCCTGGGATTCTCCAGGCAAGAATACCGGAGTGGGTTGCCATTTCCTTCTCCAATGTATGAAAGTGAAAAGTGAAAGGGAAGTCGCTTAGTCATGTCCNGTTCTGGTGTGTGTGTTAGTCGCTCAGTCATGTCCGACTGTCACCCCATGGACCATAGCCTGCCAGGCCCCTCTGCCCAGGGAATTCTCCAGGCCATTTCCTTCTGCAGGGGCTCTTCCCAACCCAGGGATTAAGCCCAGGTCTCCTGCATTCCAGGCAGACTCTTTACCATCTGAGTCACCAGAGAAGCCCTGATAAATACTGTGCTGCTGCTGCTGCTGCTGCTAAGTCGCTTCAGTCGTGCCCAACTCTGTGCGACCCCACAGATGGCAGCCCACCAGGCTCAACTCTGTGCGACCCATAGACGGCAGCCCACCAGGCTCCCCCTCCCCTGGGATTCTCCAGGCAAGAATACCGGAGTGGGTTGCCATTTCCTTCTCCAATGTATGAAAGTGAAAAGTGAAAGGGAAGTCGCTTAGTCATGTCTGACTCTTAGCAACCCCAGGGACTGCAGCCTACCAGGGTCCTCCATCCATGGCAAGAGTACTGGAGTGGGGCCTAGTGAATACCAATAAATGAATTTAGCTCACTCCAAATAGTAGTGAAATGTGGTTTTGTAAATTTGAAACAAACATGCACACACTTAACAAACCAGTAACAAATATGGAAGAATTGAGTTGAAAATCTGATAATATAAAACCATCTAAAAATATATTTTTTCACATTATCAGTGCTAAGTTTGTGTAGAAATGCAGCAGAATGATGCTTTAGAAAATTCTGGAAACGTGTTTTAAGCCAGAAAAACATTCTTCCAGAACTTGTTGTTCAATTGCTCATTTTGTACAACTTTGCAACCTCATGGAGTGCAGCATGCCAGCCATCCCAGTCCATCACCTTCTCCCAGAGCGAGCTTGCTCAATTTCATGTCCACTGAGTTGGTGATCCCATCCAAAAATCTTATCCTCTGCTGTCCCCTTCTCCTCCTGTCTTCACTCACTCCCAATGTCAGGGTCTTTTCCAAAGAGTCAGCTCTTCTCATCAGATGCCCAAAGTATTGGAGCTTCAGCCTCAGCATCAGTCCTTTCAATGAACACTCAGGACTGATTTCCTTTGGGACTAACTAGTTTGATCTCCTTGCAGTCCAAGGGACTCTCAAGAGTCTTCTCTAACACCACAGTTCGAAGGCATCAATTTGTCAGTGCTCATCAATTCTTCTTTATGGTCCAACTCTCATCAGCCTACCAGGGTCCTCCATCCATGGCAAGAGTACTGGAGTGGGGCCTAGTGAATACCAATAAATGAATTTAGCTCACTCCAAATAGTAGTGAAATGTGGTTTTGTAAATTTGAAACAAACATGCACACACTTAACAAACCAGTAACAAATATGGAAGAATTGAGTTGAAAATCTGATAATATAAAACCATCTAAAAATATATTTTTTCACATTATCAGTGCTAAGTTTGTGTAGAAATGCAGCAGAATGATGCTTTAGAAAATTCTGGAAACGTGTTTTAAGCCAGAAAAACATTCTTCCAGAACTTGTTGTTCAATTGCTCATTTTGTACAACTTTGCAACCTCATGGAGTGCAGCATGCCAGCCATCCCAGTCCATCACCTTCTCCCAGAGCGAGCTTGCTCAATTTCATGTCCACTGAGTTGGTGATCCCATCCAAAAATCTTATCCTCTGCTGTCCCCTTCTCCTCCTGTCTTCACTCACTCCCAATGTCAGGGTCTTTTCCAAAGAGTCAGCTCTTCTCATCAGATGCCCAAAGTATTGGAGCTTCAGCCTCAGCATCAGTCCTTTCAATGAACACTCAGGACTGATTTCCTTTGGGACTAACTAGTTTGATCTCCTTGCAGTCCAAGGGACTCTCAAGAGTCTTCTCTAACACCACAGTTCGAAGGCATCAATTTGTCAGTGCTCATCAATTCTTCTTTATGGTCCAACTCTCACATTCATACACGACCACTGGGAAAACCATTGCTTTGACTAACTAGATGGACCTTTGTTGGCAAAGTAATGTTTTTGCTTTTTAATATGCTGTCTAGGTTTGTCATAGCTTTTCTTCCAAGCATCTTTTAATTTCACGGCTGTAGTCACCATCTGTAGTGATTTTGGAGCCCCCAAAATAAAGTCTGTCATTGTTTCTGTTGTTTCCCTATCTATTTGCCATGAATAGGGACCGAGTGCCATGATCTTAGTTTTATGAATGTTGAGTTTTAAGCTAGCTTTTTCACTTTCCTCTTTCACTTTCATTAAGAGACTCTTTAGTTCCTCCTCACTTTCTGCCATTAGGGTGGTGTCATCTGCGTATCTGAGGTTATTGATATTTCTCCCTGCAATCTTGATTCCAGCTTGTGCTTCATCCAGCCCAGCATTTCACATGATGTACTCTGCATATAAGTCAAATAAGCAGGGTGATAATATACAGCCTCTCCCAATTTTGAACCTGTTGTTCCATGTCCAGTTCTGTTGTTTCCTGACCTGCATACAGGTTTCACAGGAGTCAGGGTAAGGTGGTCTGGTATTTCCATCTCTTGAAGAATTTTCCACAGTTTGCTGTGATCCACACAGTCAAATGCTTTTGCACAGTCAATGAAGCAGAAGTAGATGTTTTTCTGGAATTCTCTTACTTTTTCTATGATCCAGTCAATGTTGTCAGTTTGATCTCTGGTTCCTCTGCCTTTTCTAACTCCAACTTAAACATCTAGAATTTTTCAATTCATATACCGTTGAAGCCCATTTTTAGCATTACTTTGGAGAATTTTGAGCATTACTTTACTAGCATGTGAAATGAGTGCAATTGTGCAGTAGTTTGAACATTCTTTGGCAATGCCCTTCTTTGGGATTGGGATGAAAACTGTACTTTTAGAGACCTGGGGCCACTGCCGAGTTTGCCAAATTTGTTGGCATACTGAGTGCAGCACTTTCACAGCATCATATTTTAGGATTTGAAATAGCTCAGATGGAATTCCATCACTTCCACTAGCTTTGTAGTGCTTCTTCCTCAGGCCCACTTGACTTTGCACTCCAAGATATCTGGCTGTAGGTGAGTGATCACACTATTGTGGTTATCTGCATCATTCTAGATCCCTTTAAAACAAAATTCATAATACACAACTCTGTACATTTTGGGTTCTGTTTAAACCTTGAAACAAGTGTATGTATATACCTTTATCTGACCATATGTATGTATCTTTAAAAATAAAATGTTTATAATTTATTTAAGAGCTTCATATGAATCTTAAATATGGTGATTTCACAATGATTTTAGCCAACCCCCTCTTCATGGACATTTATATTTCTAGGTTTTATTTGTTCCTACAAACACAGCTGAAATAAAAATTCTCACTTTTGCATTTTCCTTCTTGGACTTATACTTTTATAGAATAGGTAGTCAAAAAAAAGTCCTGATTCTAAAATATGAAGATTTTAAAGTGTAATTGCTATGATTACCCTACTTGCCTATATTAAATGATATTTTCTATCTTTAATGGTAATGAAAGCCACCTTCTCCAGGATCCCCTTAACGTTAAATATTATTTTCCATTTAACATTACTCTTAATGTAAAAAGTGGCAACTTTGTTACACCTATCTCCATTAACTATTCTGTTTGCTTGTGGTTTTTTGACCTACTCTTGAGCCCACATCTCACAGTGAACCTTTAAAGACTCTTCACTTCTCTAGCCCAGTCTCCCCCATCCAGCTCCTTGGTGTTATCTTTAATAATCTTAGTACAGTTCATTAGATTTTTCCCTTAGATTTTTCCACTCATGGCACTGCAATGTGTATTTAAATAACCAAGCATGCTTTCATTAACATCTACTAAGATAAATGTATTGTGTCAAAATTTATTTTTCCCTGTTTTCTGGTTTTCAACTGTATTACTCTGCTGCTGCTGCTGCTAAATTGCTTCAGTCATGTCTGACTCTGTGCGACCCCATAGACAGTAGCCCACCAGGCTCCCCCGTCCCTGGGATTCTCCAGGCAAGAACACTGGAGTGGGTTGCCATTTCCTTCTCCAATGCATGAAAGTGAAAAGTGAAAGTGAAGTCGCTCAGTCGAATCCGACTCTTAGCGACCCCAAGGACTGCAGCCTACCAGGCTCCTCTGCCCATGGGATTTTCCAGGCAAGAGTACTGGAGTGGGATGCCATTGTGAATAATAAACTATATGAAAGAATTTCCTGCCCTAAAATATTTTTTTTTTGCTCTAAAAGAAAAAAATTTTGTGTGGGTATACTGTTTTCTGTTTTTCTCCATCTCACTGAGTACTACCAGGTAGAAGCTGTTGTTATCTAATGCTGTTTCTTCTATTAGTAGCTTGTAATTTATTGACAACCTTAGAATACTGTATGCTTGGAATTTAAGATATTCACTAGGCTAGTGAAAGCATTTTTTTAATTAATCTTGCCTGAATGTGATGAGATTTTTGAATTATTCTTTGGATTAGATTCTTTCTCTGTCTTCTTTGATTTATGTAATAATTTCTTTTATATCATCTATTCCTTTCTTTTTCTAAAACACATATTATTTTTTATATTCTATCCGTGGCAGCTGTTCTACAACTTTCTTATTGTTTCCATTACATGCCTTCTCTATTTTGTCCTGTGGGTTCTGTGCTATTAATTTCACATGATCTGCCAAGCCACTAACTTTGTGCTGAATACTGATGACCTAGTTTTCCAAACGCTTAAATCAGTTCTCAAAATGTTAATATCATGATTTTAATAACTTAATTGGTGCTCCTCGAGGGCTCATATTATCATGTTGTTAAGGTTGTTTTGTGCCAGCTCCAATGACTATTTTAGTGTGAGCAACTTGATCTCTGGGTTCTGTTTGTTATTACTTTCTGTGGTTCCTTGTGCTCTCAAGCATACAAAGCTTTCTAAAAAATTACCCCCTTCACACTCTTGGTGATCAGATTAAACTGTCAGACTGGATTGGACAAAGGGATGCTCACCAGAAGGCACAGCTTTTTCTCTGCCTCTGACAAAGCAGAAGACAATCTCTTAACTGCCCACTGTCTCTCTGTGAGCTGGCAGGTACAGCTCTTTCTCAAGCATCTCTGTACTGAACCACTGCTGGTTACTGGGAGATCCTGTTCTAGTCCTCAACTCAGAGCCAAGTCCTGTGCTTCAGGGGATTCAAAATAAGGCTTCTGCCTCAAATGCTCACTCTAGTTTTGATGTTAAAAATACTATCATCTTAACCCAGAGAAGACAAGAGATAGAAAAAAGGGGGATTTTTTCCCCCTCAAAATATCTCTCCCAGTAAAATTAACTCTTAAAATAAAATAATGAAAAATGATTATTCAGGAACACTATGTATACTAAATATTAAAATAAGTAGTATTTTAGTCTGTTTGTCTTCAAAAAAATCATGTGCAAACTCCTTTATCATCCTCTGAGGCTTCACATGCGGTCCGCTCATTTTGTTATCAACACTAGTTGGGCTAGGGGTAAAGACAGGAAGGAAGAAGGAATGTAAGAACTGGTATGTTTAGTCTTTATAATATTGCACTGCAATTTTAGCTAAGTACTATTTCTAAAGTATTTTCTTTTGTGGACAAAATGATGGAGGGTGGCGAGGGTTTTGCAAAAGGGTGAGAGACTCAATTACTTGTTGGCAAGATACAGGGTAGCTGTCTGTCCCCTTTACTCTTATGCATGAATGCTACTTATGAAACGTAAGTCAATCTAACATTAGTAGAGTGATGCTGCTGACTACAGAGTAGGTTCTGGAACTTTGTCAAATAAAAGGTGCTCACAACAAACTGACCCCTCTTCTTGTGTGTAATACATCACTCACAAGTATGGGCATCATTCAGGAAGCCTCCTTCATGAAGCATTGTCTGGACACTATTGTTTGGCAGTTAGCTTCATCGGGTTAGCCTCATAACTCACAAAGTTCTCAGACGTATAATGACAGTAAGATCAGTGTTTAGAAAAAAGTTAAATTCACAGTGTAAAATTGTATGAGGACTATTAAGTAGCTTAACTATTGCTGCTGAAACAAATAGGTCTAAAATTAGGCACAAAAATATTCAATTTCTTGTTCACATATTAACCCAAGGAGCTGACAAAAGAGGATTATCTGTTGCTCAGTGTGGTCATTAAAAGATCCTGGTGGTGGGCAGGTCTGCTCTCTTCAACATGTGGTTTCCAAAACTTCTCTGTGGGTTGCCTTCATTGATGTCAGGAGAGGGAAAACCACAGATGAACAGATATGGTGCATTTAAACAGACCAGTTTGGAAGTGGCTCCCACCACTTTGACTCAAGTTCCATTGACTGAAAGACATTCAAATGGCCCACCTGACTGCAAAGGAGGTTGAGGCTAGGAAATATAGCTTTAGGCCTAGGAAAAAGTTAAGTCTCTGCTTCATTGGCTTAGATTAATCATTATACAAGTGTCAGCTTAAAATACTGTAAATATAATTTAATATTAAGAATTATCCATACTTATCCAGGAGCAAGGATGGAATCAGTACTTTTATTTTTTTCTACTCCTATAAAGCACACTTCTAAAATGCTCTACATGGGCTGCCAGCTCACAGTAAATGGAATATTTTTTTCTTGACAGGAAAGCTTTTCATGGAAAGAAAATATTGAGGAAAAGATATATCTGGAGATTATCTAAATTTCTGATTTTTTTCTTCTAATATATTTTAGTACCCACACTTTGATTTTGCTTGGTAAAGTTTATACTACCAATTTGCCACCGCACATAGTTCTGTGGGAATGGCATCAGCATATCTGCTCCAAAGCCATGCCCCAATTAAATGTCTGCCTGTGCACCAACCATGCTAATCAAACTATAGCCCTGGGCATTAAAGCCTTACACGGACTAATACAAGGACAGAATGTCATGAACAACTATTTAATTATGATGTCAATGCCCTGAAAAGCAGCACTGTGTTCTACAGCTGAGATTGATGAACTCACTTGGTTTTTTCCAACCCAAAGCCTAGTTTTTAGACTTCCTTTGATATAGTGAGAAGTATTCATCCAGTTATATATTTCACTTTTGTATTGATTTTTGCTTAAATTAGATTCAGAATCTTTTGCTCCTTTCTGAGGAAACGAACTCAAACACCATGTAAATCCCCTTAGTTAGGCCATCCAGAGAAAATATAAGGCATTAGACCCGCGTCTGCAGTTAAAATGTATATCACTTTAGCAACTATGATCAACTGGTCTTTTTGGCAAATAATTAAAAGATAAGTTAATAACTAGGATTGTGGTACCAGGTGTCATCCGAGCAGGCCAAAAAATTTTTTGTAAGATTCAGCAGGGAGGAAAACATTGCCTTTCTGTACAGGAACATGCCACATTTCTGGCAGTTCTCCTGTATGACTCTCAAACATCCTTTCCACATAAGGTTTAAGAATTAAAAACTGCATTTTCAGGATTCAGAAGCTACCAGGTTCATGGCTACAGCTTCTACCCAGAAGGAGAAATCAATAAGCGCTGTTGACTACCTGTCTACTTACCCTACAGAGACATTATTTTTATGACCTTGAGGGCATATTATAAAATGTAACTGTTCAGACCAAGAGACATCAATTGATAATTAAAATTCTCATGCTGCAGCTATTTTTAATTTTATGGCTTAAAAATACTTAATTGGCATGTACCCTGAGGCTTTTTGCAATGGTTTTATCTTTACAAATAATTAATAATCAGGATTAAAAGCAATATTTTAATTTCTAAGCAATTTAACTGTCCAACTTTTAAGTCTATTGTGATCATATTCTTGTCAGACAGTCTAAGAAAAGCAGATAAAATAGATGAATATAATCAGTGTTAACATAAAAGGGCCTAAGAATAATTAAATTAAATCAACAATTTCAAAATTATCTTAAAAGAACTGGATACTATCAATTCATTTTGTAGCTAATCTAGCAACTATTTGTTTTGAATATATGTTTTATAGCAAAGGCCTAAGACAATATATACGTATGTCAATCTCAGGTATGACAATGTTAATATGATAAACTCAAGAACTATTCATATAACACATATTACAATCAGACTGCCATAAATTTTGATTCCACAGCTAACAACAATTAATACCCAAGAAAAAGGTTTTAAGTATTATGACTGAATAACAAACCTAGGAGCTCCACATGTGGTATACCCATTGAAATTTGGATTATTATTGCCATTTCCATTCTGAAGGTAGTAATACTAACTCAGAGATTTTCTTTTTATACCTCTCCCTATCTTGTCCTACATATAGCTATTCATCTGTGAAATTAATATAATTTGATGCTAATATTTGTAAACCTGCAACATTTGGATTTTTCTTAACACCTGACACGATGTACATTCCTTTCAGATAGTAATATGTACATATGTATATGTAGCTTTATACTGATATGAATATACTGATATCTTGATGAGCAACAACAAACCATAAAAACACAAGGAAATCTCAAATATTTTGAGAGATCTAAGATGCTATATTGATATACTTACAGCTAAATTTAGTTTAGTGAATAATAGTTCAATCACAAATTGAAAGGTGGGAAATACCATAAACTGAAAAGTTACAGAATCAGAAAAATAAAGATCTTCAAAGTCTTCTTACTGTAACCCTCGGATTGAAAAATATGATAATTTTCATAATAGTGAGGAATCCATTGATCTCCAACTAGGCTGTAATTGCAGGTTAGCGCAGCCTCTTTACTTAGATTTCTTTTTTAAGAGAGATTTGGAGAAGGAAGAGGTTGCAGTAATGATCAGGGAAATGAACAACATCATGGCCAGATATAAATTTGGTAATACCTTGGCCTGGCTTATTAACAAACAGAGTCCAAGGATTGCATTAAGAAGAAATGGAGAATTTTCAGGATACTGAAACTTCAAGCCTCTACTGGAAGGGAAGAACGGAGATTTAAGGTACTTTCTAGAAGTGTACTTGGGCTTTTGAGACACTTTTGAGAGCATCTACAAGGAAGTTTTCTCTTGCTAATATGGATTACTTTTCCTATAAACACCTCGATGTATTGTTTTGCCAAAGTAGCTCATCCACTAGGAAGAGGATGAAGGAAAAACTGTATTACGAAGTAATAATATTACTTCATCTCCCTATCAGATCCAAAGCATTTTGAGCATTACATATTTTCATTTGGAACTTACTGTAACTTCCCTAAATAGTTATTTTAAAGTGAAAATTATTACTCTATTTCACTTTTAGAGCTAAGGTTGGTAAAAGCTTCCTACTGTTGACTGTTCCAGGAAATTAATGATTCCTTTTGGTATCATTTTAAATTTTCCAGAGCTTTGTAAACAGGAAATAGTCCATCACTTTTGAATGTTTAATCTGTTTCCTATCTAATTCAGAAACCTTAATTTCCATTTTTTTTTTTTTTAGCCCCACACTGAAAGGACCAGCAAATGCAGACATTTCTACTCTCAAATTTTATCCATAATCTTAATCTTATTCACTGCTAACCATTCTCTGGTGCTTCCCCTTTTATGCCATGGAATAGGTTATTGATGGTACTTTTATCAACACTAAGGTAAAAGGACAAGGCTGTTCTTAGCTGAAGTGATAGGCCACTGGGGACAGGAGACATCTAGATCCATCAAATTGCCCTCAAGGGCTCAGAGGACTGATACCTTTGCATATAACCTGAGAAATTCGGCCCTGGTCTAAAATATCATTTTCAATGATGTATGTCAAGAGCCTTCTAAATGCTCTCCTGGCCCCCTCTAATTCCCCTGGTCAGAAGAACTAAGGTTATCATTCGAATCATGCTTCACTCTCTTCATTGCAGACCTAAAAAGAGCCTCAAGTGGCTTTCTATTATGGGTGGAATAAAATCCAAACTGCAAGACCCACTATAAGGTTTGTTTTCTGCCAACTCTCCCCAGCTTCTCATCTACACTGCTACGTCCTTAACTGTACCTCAGAAATCCCTTGGTTAATATTGATTGGGCCCATTTTCAGCTAGTCTTTTCCTTAGAACATTCTCCCCACAGCTTCACTACATTGTGTATTTCATATAGTCAAGTGATGATGCTGGTGTCGAGTCACTCCATCATCTCCAACTGTTTGTGACCCTGTAGACTAGGGCTACAGCACACCAGGCTTCCCTGCCCTTCACTGTCTCCCAGAGTTTGCTCAAACTCAAGTGATGTCTCCTTAGAAAACCTTTTAACAGTCCAACCAAAATAGATTCCTGTACCAGTCACTCTCTACCACATCACTGATATTTTTCTCATGGCTCATTATCAACCAGTAAACTTATTCTATTTATTTACTGTCTGATTTTTTTCTGGCACCCCACAGTTGAGTTGGGCTCTTTGACAGCAGAGTTACTGTGATGAATTTACACCTGAAGAAGAGCACCTGATTCATAGTAGATGTTTAAAATTATATGCCAGTGGCTGCTGTCTGACTTGACTTGAGAAGCTTAAATCTCCTTTAAGCTTCTTATTTATTTCCTTGAATTGGAACTAATTGCATTGCAAATCTATCATTGTGTGGATCTGAGGATTAATTGACATATTTACATAAGATTATTTAGTGTTCTACAAAAGTCTAGACATATGCAACTAATATGCTGTGATGGTATTCTGGAGATTGCTCCAAGATTGCAACACCTACTAAATTTTCAGAAATCTTGTAAACTAGTTGACATCACACTGCAGCTTGAAGGTGTACATCATGGAAACTAGAAAATACTACAACTCAGGGCCATTTTGTCCTTAAAGATCTGCTTATTAGATATTTATCACTGAATTCCAATCTGCATTAATAAATATTCCTCTTTAGTAATACTACAAATAATATATTATAAACTGGTAGAAAAATTTCAAGTAACAACAGCATTATGGATTAGTAACCAAAATAATAGTGACAACTTTAAATCATATTTTAACTCTGAATTTGTAATAACTAAATAATACACTTGTATCATCAAATCTGCTGTTTTAGGACATGTTCAAAAAAGGCAGCGTTTTGTGTTCAGACACAGTCATTTCAAAGAAATGAAATTCTTTGAAATTTTATAAAATCTAAGATATGTCAAACCTTCTTAAAATCCTAGGATAGTGATTCTGTTATTTCACTGGGCATTAAAATCACCAAGAGAGTTTTAAAAAATTTCAATATCTATAAGTCAATGCCTATAACCAATTCATTTGAATTTCTGATGTTGGAACCCAGATATCAGTGTCTTTTTATACTCCCTAAATGATTCCAGTATGCAGACAAAGTTGAGATCCACTATCCTAAGGCATTGACAGTCTTTAATGGGCAGCATGCCTAGTAGATATGGATTTAGTATGAATATATAGATGGAATATTTCTACTTAAACCTTATGTCAGTCAAGTTAAACTTTTGTAGATACATTATGTTATTGTCTCTGAAATGTGTTTGGTTGAAATCCAAGGAAGCCAAATGAGTGCTAGTCTTAGAAATGGTTTAATTTGGCAGACACTGCCACTTCCATAAACAAACTGTTCAACAAAGTCAATTCTTGGAATCATTATAACTTTAAGAATAGGAATTAAAGAACTATGTGGCAGATGTTATATGTAGCTGCAGTAAACATAATGGAAACATTTGTACATTTCATTATAAATAGTACTATTTCTCCAGGTGCCTTTCCATAGTTTTAAATGTATACCATGGCAGATTGGCTTATCCATTCTTCTCGACTCTTGTCTCAACATATTCTAAGGTAAGAACACATTGCTATTATCAGGAAATCTCTAATAGCATCAGTTAAAATGGATAGTGTCAATTGTTTTCATTAACAATTTGCCAAAATATTTCAGAAAAAATATGACCACTCCAAAATGTAGTCATAAAGACATCTCTAGCATTTTAATCTTGCTAGCTAGCTTTATGTATCTAGATATAGGTAAAAACATTTCAAGCTACAGAGTAGTTACTGCTGTTGTTTTCTTATATCTGAGACTTACAGAATAAATTTGAAAACTAAATTTAAAAAAGCTAAAATAGAAACAGTATCAAGAAATTTATCACAGTGTACTAGGGATAGAATGGAAATTCGTTCTGCATTATAGGAGTTTGGTATGTATTTTGAAATGTGTAAATGGGGCGATTGGAGACCTGCAAATTATTGATTTAACATCACTGCCAACTATTTGTTGCTCTGAAAGAAACAAAAGTTGAGAACACAGAATTTTTTTTATCGTTAGTCATTTTCTTTTTCTCCAACCAATAAAATGTATTTTTTTCCTTTTTTATGTGATACAGATTTAGAATAATACTGCACTATAAAACTGTGTACATTGTAAAATGCTCCAATTTATGAAATTTAACTTACTTTCAATTAGTTTATTATTATGAGTAAACATTTGCTTTGAAAAGCAATCCCCTAATTTGAATCATCATAGCTATTTACAAATCCCTGTTTAAAGGAAATATTGGTAGTTTCCTATACAGTGTATTTCTATATTTTTTTCTGTCACATGGGATTTTTTATTGTTAAGGAATGCTCTTTGGAAAAAAATTTTTTTTTTTTACTTTATTTTACTTTACATTACTGTATTGGATTTGGTATACATTGATATGAATCTGCCACAGGTGTACATGAACTCCCAAACATGAACCCCCCTCCCACCTTTGGTTTAGCCCAACATAAAAGAAAACCATGAAATTTTTAAGTGCTATGAAATGCCATTAAACTGTGTATAGAGGAGCAAAGTTGATGAATCATAAATAATTTCTGGCATATTATACATCATGGAAATGATGAAAGTTTTAAGAGGTAAGCCCAGATAATCATTGTAGAAGACTGTGTAAAAGGGATTGGAAAAGGGAAACTAGTGTGTAGTCCTTGACTCCCTCTGTGAATCCATTTGCCAGGTCACCTGACACATAATCCAATCATTTCTATGATGCAAAGTCATACACTGAGCTTCTGTTGCATGATACTATCTGAATACCAGTCCAAGAGTAAACAAGTTTTTATTTAAATATGCTGAGCCTTCTATTTCACATTTATATAGAACTGATTTGTTACAATGAGCACACTAGGTTCACCTTGAATAGCAGAATTAAAAATAAGATTACTTTTATGAAATATTTCTTTCAGAAATGAAATATACATTTCATGTTTATCTAGGTATTTTACTTAAATTTTAAAAGTCATATTTATGTCCATTAAAAATTTTATATATAATTTTTGAATATTTAAAGAATAGCAATGTTTTTGTAAAGCATTAATTTTTAACATTTATACTTAATTTACATTCTTTATAAAACTATTCAAATTTTGAGATGTGTATAAGAGACAGCTAATATGCTGTGATGGTATTCTGGAGATTGCTCCAAGATTGCAACACCTACTAAATTTTCAGAAATCTTGTAAACTAGTTGACATCACACTGCAGCTTGAAGGTGTACATCATGGAAACTAGAAAATTATTAATTTTTAACATTTATACTTAATTTACATTCTTTATAAAACTATTCAAATTTTGTAATCTGAAATATATTCATATTCATAATCATTTACACCTAAATATTTTAAAGATTTTTGTCATTTTTAAAGGATATGGCAGTAACTATTGCTAATAGGGAGAAGGCAATGGCACCCCACTCCAGTACTCTTGCCTGGAAAATCCCATGGATGGAGGAGACTGGGGGGCTGCAGTCCATAGGGTCGCTAAGAGTTGGATATGACTGAGCGACTTCACTTTCAGTTTTCACTTTCATGCATTGGAGAAGGAAATGGCAACCCACTCCAGTGTTCTTGCCTGGAGAATCCCAGGGACGGGGGAGCCTGGTGGGCTGCCGTCTATGGGGTTGCATAGAGTCGGACACGACTGAAGCGACTTAGCAGCAGCAGCAGCAGCATTGCTAATAGAGTACAAATAAGTAAATCTTGATCATAAATTTAAAGTGACTTTTGTCAAAATAAAAGCAAGAGAAATATATTGTAATAATATATGACTTGAAAAAAGGTTAATTTTTGAATTAAAACTTTAATTCTCATTCACATCCAAATACCATCCATTCATTAACAGAACAGCTTCAGTTCAGTTGCCCAGTTGTGTCCGACTCTTTGTGACCCCATGAATCACAGCACGCCAGGCCTCCCTGTCCATCACCAGCTCCCTGAGTTTACACAAACTTGTGTGCATCAAGTCGGTGATGCCATACAGCCATCTCATCCTCTGTCGTCCCCTTCTCCTCCTGCCCCCAATCCCTCCTAGCATCAGACTCTTTTCCAGTGAGTCAACTCTTCACATGAGGTGGCCAAAGTATTGGACTTTCAGTGTTAGCGTCAGTCCTTCCAGTGAACACCTAGGACTAATGATCTTTAGGATGGACTGGTTGGATCTCCTTGCAGTCCAAGGGACTCACAGGAGTCTTCTCCAACACCACAGTTCAAAAGCATCAATTCTTCAGTGCTCAGCTTTCTTCACAGTCCAACTCTCACATCCATATATGACCACTGGAAAAACCATAGCCTTGAATAGACAGAACTTTGTTGGCAAAGTAATGTCTCTGCTTAGCTCATGCAATAACAACATTATATTTTCTTTGATTTGTTGCTTAATTTTTGACATTTAACAAAAAAATACAGTTTATACATATTCATTAAGTTCCTAGAATGGCTGTTACAAAATACCACAAGCTAGATGCTTAAAACAACAGAAATTTATTCTCACAGTTGTAGGGGCTAGAAGTCTGAAATCAAGATGTCCACAGACTATGCTCCATCCAAAGTATCTAAGAGATAAGATTCTTTCTGGCCTCTTCGAACTTCTGGTAGCTCTAGTTGTTCCTTGACTTGCAAACAGCATAACTCCATTCATCACCCATTCTCATATGGTCATCTTCTATCTTTGTGTTTCCATATCTTTACATGGAGGTCTCCTTGTGTATGTGTTCAAAGAGCCTATTTCCAAATAAAGTTAGGACTTAAATATATCTATTTTGGGGAGCAGAAACAAATCAACCCATAGAAAAATATTTTTCAGCTTCTTATAACGGCATGAAGCTTTCCAATTAATTATTAATGAAAGCAAAGTATAACATAAATTTTAGGCATGCAATATGTTGGATCTCATTTGTCTTCTTTTCCTTGCCCCCCAAAATATTTAGAATGGACTTTAATAACATTTATTGCATCCCCTGATGAAGGGCATGGCTTCTGCTGCTGCTGAGTCGCTTCAGTTGTGTCCGACTCTGCGTCCGACAGCCCACCAGGCTCCCCCGTCCCTGGGATTCTCTAGGCAAGAACACTGGAGTGGGTTGCCATTTCCTTCTCCAATGGATGAAAGTGTAAAGCGAAAGTGAAGTCGCTCAGTCGTGTCCAACTCAGCGACCCCATGGACTGCAGCCCACCAGGCTCCTCCACCCATGGGATTCTCCAGGCAAGAGTACTGGAGTGGGTCGCCACTGCCTTCTCTGAAGGGCATGATTACCCACTTCCATATGATTGCCTGGAGAATTCCATGGACACAGGAGCCTGGCAGGCTGCAGTCCATGGTGTCACAAAGTGTCAGACACAACTAAGTGACTAATACTTAACATTTTTAATATATTGCATTTTTAATCTACAATGTAATAAAGTATTTCTGATTCAGTTCATATAATATCTGATGTAGAAATAGTATCTTTAGCCTTTTATTCCTAGTGTTCAGTGCACAAATTATATGAGATTGTTATTCAATAAATATTTGTTTAAGAATTTTTTTTTAAGTTACCAAACCTGAAGAGAGGAATGAGGGAGGAGGCAAAAATTCTTTTCTCTCTCTTTAAAAAATTGTTTATTTTCTACAGACCATGGAACATGCCTGTTGCTACTTCTTCTCATTTTTGAATTCTTAACGTTTGTAAAGATAAAAAAAAAAAATACATTACATTATAGAGGGAAAAGCTTTACTTATTTTCCTTACTGTTCAGAATCAAAGAAACCTAGATTTCTAGTGTTTTTCCCTAACTTCTTGCTTTCAAAAGCCATATATAAAATAGACCAAAATAAAAAACACACAGTGATATGAGTCACAAAGACAATGATTTTCATCTCTTCTGCTCACTGAAGCATTGCTAGGGCTAGAACTGCCTGGCACACGTGAGGCATCAATTAATGTGTTGAATTTTATTGAAAATATTCATACTTCTCTTGTGGGAAATACTTGAAATGTGTATTTTCAGTTAGGGTACTCTTCTAAGAAGCAGAACACACAGAAGGTATCTTTTAGAAACCTAATAAAATTTATTAAAGTAATGACCCAATCTCACTGCCACAGAATTATGTCTTTAACCACTATCTTGCCTCAGGTGGCAGGATGTTGTCACATCACAGTTGATAAACAGTGATGTTGCAATATTTTCTTCCTTTTACCTCTCTAATGATTAGACAAATGCAAGAAAGAAACTTACATATGAGCTACAAACTTGGTGAAATGAAATTGTTAATGAGTTCCTCTTAAAGCTTTTTTCCTTGAAGGGAAATGAACTTACCACTTCGTAAGAGTTGCTTCTACTTCTAGCAGTAATTAGGTCAACTGACCACATTATAGGCCTGTATGAAAAAGGAAAGTAAAGAAATTGAATAAAAAGTTGCACATTAAATTTTACTTATATTATTAAAAACATCCAGATATTTGTCTGCTCAGCCTATGTCATTGTTAATATGCACATTAAACAAAAGGATATACTTGATTTTTAAAATATAATTTCTACTTTAGAACAGTTTTAGATTAACAAAAAAATTTCAAGGATTTAATGGAGTTCCCAAACCCCCAAACTCAATTTCCTCTGTAATTAATATCTTAAATTATATAACACGTTTGTTATAATTAATGAACAAATGAATAAATCAATATGAATATGAATCAAATGAATAAATCAACATTTACCATTAACTAAAGTCCATTGTTATTGGGGTTTTCTTACATTTCATCTCTGCCCTTTTATTGTTCTGAATAGGTTACCACATGATATGTAGCCATCATGTCTCTTTGGGCTCTTCTTGGCTAAGGCAGTTTCTCAAAGTTTCCTTACTATGAATGACCTTGCCAGTTTTTTTTTTTTTTTTAACTTTACAATATTGTATTGGTTCTGCCACACATCAACATGAATCCGCCACGGGTGTACATGTGTTCCCCATCCTGAACCCTCCTCTCACCTCCCTCCTCATACTCTCCCTCCAGGTGATCCCAGTGCACCAGCCCCAAGCATCTTTTTTTTTTTTTTTTTTTTTTTTTTAACTTTACAATATTGTATTGGTTCTGCCACACATCAACATGAATCCGCCACGGGTGTACATGTGTTCCCCATCCTGAACCCTCCTCTCACCTCCCTCCTCATACTCTCCCTCCAGGTGATCCCAGTGCACCAGCCCCAAGCATCCTGTATCGAACCTGGACTGGAGATTTGTTTCTTTTATGATATTATACATGTTTCAATGCCATTCCCCCAAATCATCCCACCCTCCCCCTCTCCCACAGAGTCCAAAAGACTGTT
>SJYX01017875.1:41138-53983 GCA_006410675.1 Oreotragus oreotragus
TCTAGTTTCATTCTTTTACAAGTGGTTGACCAGTTTTCCCAGCACCACTTGTTAAAGAGATTGTCTTTACTCCATTGTATATTCTTGCCTCCTTTGTCAAAGATAAGGTGTCCATAGGTGTGTGGATTTATCTCTGGGCTTTCTATTTTGTTCCATTGATCTATGTTTCCTGTTTGTGCCAGTACCATACTGACTTGATGAGTGTGGCTTTGTAGTAGAGCCTGAAGTCAGGCAGGTTGATTCCTCCAGTTCCATTCTTCTTTCTCAAGATTGCTTTGGCTATTCGAGGTTTCTTGTATTTCCATACAAATTGTGAAATTATTTGTTCTAGCTCTGTGAAAAATACTCTTGGTAGCTTGATAGGGATTGCACTGAATCTATAGATTGTTTTAGGTAGTATACTCATTTTCACTATATTCCAATCCATGAACATGGTATATTTCTCCATCTATTAGTGTCCTCTTTGATTCCTTTCACCAGTGTTTTATAGTTTTCTTTATATAGGTCTTTAGTTTCTTTAGGTAGATATATTCCCAAGTATTTTATTCTTTTTGTTGCAATGGTGAATGGAATTGTTTCCTTAATTTCTCTTTCTATTTTCTTATTATTAGTGTATAGGAATGCAAGGGATTTCTGTGTGTTGATTTTATATCCTGAAACTTTACTATATTCATGACCTTGACAGTTTTGAGGGGTACTGGTCAGGTATTTTGTAGAAAAACACACATTTGGATTTTTCTGATCTTGTTTCTCTTCCTTCGGATTAAATATGGGTATTTGGGGAGGTAGACCACAGAAGTAAAGTTCTTATTTTTTATTAAGTGTTATTGTCTTGTACCACTTTAGTTCTAGCAACATGAGCTGCGATGTTGATGTAGGCTATGATCACTTTTCTGACAGAGTGTTTGAAAGATTACTTCACTATAATCTTACTCTGCTTTGTCTCTTCCATATTG
Organism: Oreotragus oreotragus; assembly: GCA_006410675.1. NCBI lineage: Eukaryota > Metazoa > Chordata > Mammalia > Artiodactyla > Bovidae > Oreotragus > Oreotragus oreotragus. The sequence continues at coordinate 42,095 of SJYX01017875.1, forward strand.
TACTATTTGGGAAAATATTATTACATGCCACCTGTACTTAAGGAGTGAGAATTTATACTCTATCCCTTTAGTGTCAGAGTATTTGCTTAAATGACTTAGAATTATTCTCCATGGAAGATTTGTATATTTCCCTTATTTATTCAAATAATTATTTGTGTCTGTATGAACTCTCACAGCTATTTTATTTTATATTTTGGGTTAAAATCCTATACTACTTCAATTTTTCCAGCTTAGGTTACTGGGAGCTAGGCTAAAAGTAAAATAGATGAAAAAGCTTCAAGTGTATCACTTCTGACGGTTTTTTTCCTGGCCTAACACAGGCTGTGTCTACATGACACAAACTGCAATGACATTAGTGAAAATACATTAATTGGCTATCTAGTTGCTTAAATAGAAATCAAAATACCAGGCTTGTATTCTTGCATTTTAACTACATAAATGTTTGTATCATTTGGACCTAGTCTGAAGATTTTTTGCCAGCAGCATTATACATTTATTTCCAGCATAAACATCAGCCTATCAGGGAGCATTCTGGCACTGATGCAAGTCATTGATGTTGTAAATGTTGTCACAGACCTGCCCACTGCTGGTGTTTTTTTCATCTTTATTTTCTAAAACCATTAAAAGTTGAATCATCTTGAACAGAGTTTTATTTTGTTTTTTTGAATGTTGCATTTTTTTTTTAAGATGTCCATCAGTGGATGAATGGATAAGAAAGCTGTGGTACATATACACAATGGAGTATTACTCAGCCATGAAAAAGAATACATTTGAATCAGTTCTAGTAAGATGGATGAAACTGGAACCGATTATAGAGAGTGAACAGAGTTTTAAAAGTATAATATAATATCTATTTGATAATGTTAAGTTTAAAATTCTCAAAGCATTTTTAGTAGGGTGGTGAAAGATAGGCATTGTTTATAAAGTAGTAACATATGCTTTTACTATAAACAGAAATACTGAAAATGGGACAAAGACTTTTCTTCTCATTAATTATGCTCTCCCTCCCACAATTAAAAGAGGGAGTTTTATTTTGCAGGCTTAACTTTGAAAGTGTATAGTAATAAAAACATTACAACCCAGTTTTCTCACCACATACATGTAATGTCCATTTCTGAAAGGAGAAAATAAGTTTCATGAAGTTAAGGAAAAATACCCTGGTTAACACTGCAAGAGAAGATTAAGGTTTCAATATAAAAGCATTACCTCCAAAACCTATGCTACTTGATTATATTAAAATTCTTTTTGTTACTTTAAAGTTTAATAAAAAGGTGAAAAATACAAAATTGCATATACAATTATAGTAAAAGCTGGAGTTGTTTATGGGTCAGGTGAGGATAAAAGGAAGCATTTCCTAGATTGAAGGAGTTTAACATGGAAAAACGGTAGCTTAAGCAAACAGTTTATGGTGTATTTAAAACATATTTGGCATTATATTTTACTAAACTGTAGTTACACCCACACAAAAAGGTTTTACTCCGTATCAGTATCACTATTTTCTTCAACACTGAACAAATACTTCAGTGATTCTCAGACCAGTATATGAGACAAAATTACTCCAGTGTGCAAAATGCGATTTTCATGCATAGTATTTAAATCAGATCACTAAAAACATACAGGGTTTGAAAACTTTGAAACAGTAAGGTAATTCCATCCAAGCCAGAGACCAGAATGAAAAAGCATAGGGACTTAAACCACTGTGCAGTCTTTCAGTTTGTAAACTCTATTTTTTATTATTTCATTTGAGAATGACCTAATTTTCAATGATCTCTCAAGCACATTTACCTATTTCATCCCCATATACTCCTAATAACTTATCTAACCCAGCTAGTACAAGTTTGCATTACTCCTGGAAACATTCTGAGAATGATAGCATTTCCAGTGAATTAGGCTTGTCTTTTATTCTTGGGGGACCTCTGTGTTTAAATGAATACTCACACGCTTCATTACAGTATCTCTAAAATACATGCAAACCCTGAGGCATACCAAATTACTGAATTAAGGTGACATAATTCTTAGAAAAAGAATTCAGTACTGCGTTCCTAAAATACACTTATGTCTCCAAGGTTCTGACTAATTTATACTGCTAGGGGAACTGCCCCAATTTACTTTGGCTTTCAATAAAATACGTACAGCTGCTGCTAGCTAGAGCTCTGATTTGGGACAGCAATACAAGCCAAATTAATGTTATCATGGTATCATTATTTTTAATAGATCTTCACTTCATCAGAGTGAAAAGATTAGGGCCCAATCTAAGATGTTAGGCTCTTGTTTCCCAGACTGCTCACCACGCTTCCAGTGGCAGGTTAATATTAGTTTGCTCCTGTACTAAAGAAAACATGTTCTCTTATGTATAAATAGCACAAACTATAAAGGTAGGACAATCTCCTTACCTTATTTAGTTCTCTGAGGATTCACAGATGTGAAGAAGATAGATTTAAAGAAATAGTGAGACATTGTTATGGAATAAAATCATTTTTCAAGTATCCATTAAGTGACAGATCTGAATTCTTACCTCTTGAATAAAATGAACATGGTAGAAGCATAATGAAATAACAGATATATCACTTTGTAGCTCTTTTAAACGCTAAGTTATAGAGGGGTATTTATGCTGGTCTTCCTGATATCAGACGGGGAGGCTGAAGGACATGGCTACAAAAACTGAGAAGGAAGAATCTGTTGCAATTGTAAGAATTAGATATAGCTGTGGAACGACTGTTTACTAGTTTGCAGTTGAGTTGAGTCAACTGTTTAAAAGTGATTTTACATTTCAAATCCAGCTGTCTTGATGCATTTTTTTTAAACTTGAAAGCTATATATTCAAAATAAAACCCTGCCATTTATATTTGGTAGGTAACAAAATGTATATATGACCTTCAGTGGTGTAGATAAAAAATTAGCCCATGAAGTATTTCTTATTTTCATTATCTAAACCCTTAAGGAAAAGGAATAAACCCCTGTCGTGCAAATATCTATACTTCAAAAGCCTCTTTAACAAGACATTGGGTCTTTCTTCATTAGCAGAGGGGTTCTCCAAATAAACAGCCTCAGCAGTCCATTTGCTTAACTTTCCAGGGATGATGAAAACCAGGGTACATCCATGAAGTGAAGTCTTCTTCCCCTTGTACTATAAAGATGAGACCTGTGATTGTTTTACTTCCCCTTTCATATACTGTCTGTGTTATTTAAGAATTAGAAATAGCTACTCCTTCTCTCCCTTATATTCAAAATTAAACTTCTTTTGAGATAGAAATGTATTATTTACGTTTTTGTCATATTTCCTATTTTCAAAGAACAAAACTGAACTAATTCTGTACTAGTTTACTGTTGGCATTAAACTATTTGTGATTTTTGACTTCTCTGTCATAGTACGATTAAAATACTCATGAAATCCAAAATGTATAAAGAGGCAGCATCTCAAGACAACCTTTAACAAAAGTGACTGGGTAATCATCCTGGATGCAAGAAAACACACTCAAATTGTATTAATACCTAAGCCTCTATGGCAAAACTGCAAAACTTGAAAAAAAAAAAAAAAGAAAGAAAACAAACTAAAGTATGTCCATTTTCCCCACCTATCCAATCTCTAGATGTAAAACACAAAAGTATTCTGAATGAAAAACACAGCCTGCTCTTATCAGAAAACAGAATGTTGCTACCACCAATTCGTCACATCACAGCCCCCCTGAGTGAGCCCTGAGAGCACTCAGAAGCACATCAGACATGCAGCCACCCTGGGGAGCACACCCGAAGAGACTCAGGGTACTGGCCTCAGACAGCTGAGATACGAATCAAAGCAATGATTTCTGTGAGCCCAGACTCTTGCATCTTCTCAAACATAGAAAAGCGCTAGGTAACTTAACTGAGGTATCTAGTTTTCTTTAACAGTAACGTTTTGATGTTCTGACTGCCTAGTTTTTGTTGCAAAAACTCCTGGCTCCCCAGCTTGACTCTTCAGAGCAGTCTTTCAGAATTATCTGAGATACTCTGTCCCACGCTTAAGACCTCAGTTTTGTCAAATAAAACATTATTCCTAACTTTCAGGTGGTATCTTTTTTTCTGCTAACAGTATATATTTTTTTTAAGTTTTTGCATACTAGAGGTAGAGAACCCAGTCTGGCATATGCTGTTGTATAAGAAGGAGGGAAAATTCAAAATGACCAAATATAGCTTGAAGAAATAGAGATCAGTGAAAAGCAAATGAAAACTGCAGACACTGTGATATAAATACCTCCTATAGGAGTTGGAAAAGAGTCAGAATGACTTAGCAATTAAACAACAGTGTGAAATGCATAAAATGAAGCAAAGACCATATATTATTTTAATTAAGCATACATTTAAAAACAGCCTTGTCTACAAAATATTTATTACTATTTTAAAATCAGGAACACCTTGACAGAGTCAGAGGTACTGTGATTCCACCTGACACATGGTTTTCAGCATCTATTCAAATGAGAGCCATATGTGTATGGTGATTAAGATCAAGGACACTGACGCCATATGACCTGAGACTGGAAGGAACCTTCAATTTACCAAAGGTATGAGCATGTATGGGCTTCCCTGGTAGCTCAGCTGGTAACAAATCTGCCTGTAATGCAGGAGACCTTGGTTCAATTCCTTGGTCGGGAAGATACCCTGGTGGATGGATAGGCTACCCACTCCAGTATTCTTGGGCTTCCCAGGTGGCCCAGATGGTAAAGAATCCACCTGCAGTGCAGGAGACCTGGGTTTGATCCATGGGTTGCAAAGATCCCCTGGAGGAGGGCATGGCTACCTACTCCATTATTCTTGACTGGAGAATGCCCATTGACAGAGGAGCCTAGCGGGCTACAGTCCATGGGGTCGCAAAAAGTTGGACATGACTGAGCAACTAAGCACAGCATAGCATGAGCATGTATAAACTGCTTCAGCACTCCAATTCTTAGTAAGTTATTGTGGATTAAATAAAATATATCTTAATGTGCCTACTACTACAGCTTGTTCTGATTTAAATTTTAGGGTTTATACAACAAACTGTCAAATATAAAAGATATAGAGAACCACAAATTTCAAACTTCAGTTTCCATGGAAATTACTTAGGAATGTGGATAATGATAGTGATTCATGATACATCCATGGATTTTGAATCAGTAGAAACAGAAGAGGTACCAGTCATGTCCACTTCTAACAACCACTTTAGATTTATGAATCACACTGTAGGACACAGAGAAAGGTTGGTAACAGTATCATAAGATTGGTTTTACTAATATGTTGAAAATTGAAAACTGCAAAGAAAACGTAACTTATGATTTTACAAGTTTATAGAACAGTTCAAAAACTAGTTTTTAAAAGGGTGGCACACAGACAAAACAGTTTTCCCTCAATGTGAAATTGTGCAAAGAAATAGATTCCTTAATAAAAGTGTAAATTATCAGAAATATTTAGAAATTAACAAAATCAAATTTTTTAAAAAACATAATTTGTGATCAATGTCAAAATTAATATTAACAAGATGCATGGTATAAAATTATAAATTTACAATCTATATAATACAGCTGATATATTCATTAGTTTTATATGCTTATATTATAAAGGAAAAAGACAAAAAAGTGATGTAAGATTTAAACTCAGCAAATTGGAGTGTTAAATTAAAAAAATTATAAATCAAGTGTGTCTACATAAGTAGACAGTGACAGCGGAGGGAGGAAAATAAATCCTTGATTGCATAAAATTCTAACCTTAGTAATTTATGAAGATGAGAAACTAATTTTAATAATACCTAATTTGATTTATCTCTATAATTATTCATCAGTATTTCACTTTTCAGAAGGAACTGATGCTTGGAGGTTAAACAGGAGCTCAGTTTTAGTTTTTTGATAAACAGAATAACATTCTCTGTGGTGATACCTATAAAGAGGAAATATCAGACATGTTCAAACACCTGAACTCCCCACAGAGATTTGCTGACACCGTAGTTTTTCAGTGTTCCCTTTTGATTGTAACAACTCAGTTTTCTCAGTTGAGGATAAGGCAAAAAAATATATATTAACTGTTTCCAGAAGCCATTTTCTTACACTGTTTCCTTCTCTATTTGTGTATTTATTTTATATATGCCTAATTATTCACATCTCCTATCTCAAGCACATTCTTGGGCTCTATGATGGAAACATCATCAAAACTAATCAATACTTTAAAAAAAAAATTCTTATTCTTGCCTCTTCTTCATGCACAGATGGTTAAAGTAAGAAGACATTGCTTCCTGTTTGTTAAGTATGGTATCCAAAACAATCCTCATGACTTTTATTATTGCATTATTTCTATTTCATAGGTAGAAAATGGAGGTAAAGGACACAACAGTTTGTTTTTTTTAACTAGAATACTGATTATTTTATGTAGTGTACATGGTCATTTCACGGCCATCTTCTAAATTTCCATGCCAAGTTACCTTTCCAAAAGCCTTGGTTGATAATTAATTCAAGAACTAACTTGTTTTGGAAAATCAAAATCAAAACTATAAAAGGTAAGTATATCTTTAGCAATTACAATCCATTAAATCAAAGGAAAAATAAAGTCTAGTACATAGGAGGTGAGATATACATGTATTGTGGACTATCTGAATCAGGTAAAGGCATGGAGTTATGGTTTTGATATTCATATGGAACAGGATTTTAGGAAGCAAGAGACAAAAATGGAACCCGAGGCCAAGCTATCTTGAGGAAATCAGAAGTCATAGAGTGAGTGTATAAAGGAACTACCAAGGAAACTTGGCACTGCTTCAGGGGCTGGGCTTAATAAGAAACGTCCTTGAGAAGTCAGGATCCTCAAACAGATGTATCACATTCATACCACTTTAATACGTGTAATAAGTCTCAGTGACTGTGAAAGCCTAAAAATTTTGAAAACCGAGAGAGAGTGGTCCCATTCAGAGAAAAACCTAAAGCTTCCCTTAGAGACTTTTCCCAAGTGCAAGACACATGAAAGTATGAAAGTGAAGCCACTCAGTCGCGTCTGACTCCTCGTGACTCCAAGGACTGTAGCCTATCAGGTTCCTCCGTCCATGGGATTTTCCAGGCAAGAGTACTGGAGTGGGGTGCCATTTCCTTTTCCAGGGGATCTTCCCAACCCAGGAATCGAACCAGGGCCTCCTGCATTGCAGGCAGATTTTTTACCAATTGAGCTATGAGGGAAGCCTGCAAGACACATCACAAAACCCACATTGAGGATGACCTCACAGTCAATGTTTACAAACCATATGAGGAGACCCACAATGAGGAAAAAGTAACAGATGGAGGCAATGGGAGAGTTTTCTCTACCAGTAAAAAAAATCCATTGGCATTCTAATCAAAATCGCCCAGGAATTTCAGCATAATTTGACAAGCTGATACTATAATCCTAATGGAGCTGTAAAAGTAAAAATAGCCATGACAGGTTTGAAAAAGAAGGTTTAATATCAAGACACAGTAATCAAAACTGGCTAGATGGCACGGAGCTTAGAATCCGTACTCCTCTAGCTACCTATGGTACATGAAATAGAATAACCATGACACTGCACAAGAAAAGGATTATGTGAGGCCTCTCCAGAGAAAATGAATGAAAATGATGGAGAGGGAGAGTGAGTGAGTGTGTGTACGGAGAAAAAGAGAAGGCAAGACTTAGTGTTTTGTTTTTTTTTCTCCTAAAGACTTCAATGAATGGGATAAGGCCTATCCACATTATGGAAGGTAATTCACTTTGCTCAAAACTACTAATTCAAATGTTAATCTCACTTTCATAGAACATGTAGACCAAATATCTTGGTGCCATGGCTTGCCAAACTGACACACAAAATTCACCATTGCAAGCTGTACCTTTGTTATTAGCCATAAACCTCTCCCTAAGCCATATATAATTCCCAAATAAAGACAAGGTCATAATCCTGTCTACCATGATACATAAGATATGTTGACTTTACATCATAATATTTAAGTTACAGGTTATCAAGGGGAGTAAACATCACCCAGTGATGTGTTGTACTCAGGATAGTTGTATCATATTAAGCTAAAATATGACTGTGTTATTCTCTTTATTTGGGGATTAAACATGATTAAAGGAGATGTACACAAGGGCCACACTGAAAACAAAACTCACCAGTACAAGGATAGTTAGGAGTGTTTCCTCCCAGATGAAGAAACCTGCTCTCAACTGCCTGTTTGACATTTTCCCAGAAAGCCTCCACATATTATACGGTTTACATGATCAAACTGAACTCATCATTCCATACTCCCAAATTTGTCCCTCTCCACTTCCTGTGCATCCAAATAAAAGGCAGCACTCCCCATCCAGTTATGCAAGCTAGAGACAAAGATATCATTTTGTCACTTTATGAAATAAAGATCAGAGGAAAATGTCAATTATTAAAAGCCCTGTTATTAATCTTCTTTTAATCCTCTTTATTCAACATGTTTATAATAGTTAATNGGAGATGGTGATGGACAGGGAGGCGTGGCGTGCTGCCAGGGTTCATGGGGTTGCAAAGAGTTGGACATGACTGAGCAACTGAAGTGAACTGAACTATTACTCAGTTAATACCATTGTACCATGATTGGTCAGCAAAAAAGTAATAGAACTCTATATCACCAAAACTAGGATTTAATAGAAAAACTTGTAATCACTTTTTAAAATCCAGATGCATATCAGAATCATCTTGAAACTTTTTGAAAAATACAAATGCCCAGGTATTGCTTTTTTCCTCCAGAGCTCCTGATATGTTTCTAATGAGCAGTCATGTTTTAAAATAACTGGACTACATGATGATCTTTTATCTAGCTTGTTTCACTTTTCTATCTCATATTCAGTGCGCCCATTTATGGTTTCCAATTTCTCCACTGTTTTTTCATCTTCTTTCTCAACCTTTTATTCTTTCTCAAGCTTTTGTATACATTTATAAAAATTATATGTATAATATATATATATTGTAGAAAACATGAATTTTAGCATAACTAAAAAAATGACATTTTGATTCCACTTGTTTGACTTAGTATGAATAGAATGCCAGATATCTAATTAAAAATAATAGCTATGCAACCATCAACAAAGGTTTACTGTATAGCACAGGGAACTACAGTCAATATTTTGTAATAACCTATATAGAAAATAATTTCAAAAATATGTGTATATGTATAACTGAATCACCCTGCTGTGCACCTAAAACGTAAGTCAACTATCCTTCAATAAAATATATATATTAAGAAAAAGAGTAAAATACCTAGGGATAAACCCACCTAAGGAGGCAAAAGACCCATGCTCGAGAAATTATAAGATGCTGATGAGAAAAAATAGAAGATGACACAAATGAACAGAAAGATATACAATGTTCTTGGACTGAAGGAATCAATAGTGTCAAAATGACTATACTACCAGAGGCAGTCCACAGATTCAGTGCTGCTGCTGCTGCTGCTAAGTCACTTCAGTCGTGTCTGACTCTGTGCGACCCCATAGACGGCAGCCCACCAGGCTCCCCCGCCCCTGGGATTCTCCAGGCAAGAACACTGGAGTGGGTTGCCATTTCCTTCTCCCAGATTCAGTGCAGTTGTTATCAAATTACAAATAGCATTTTTCACAGAACTAGAAAAAAATATTTAAAATTTGTAGGGAGACACAGAATACCTCAAAGAGTCAAAGCAAGACTGAGAAAGAAAAATGGAGCTGGAGGAACTGGGCTTCCTGACTTGATTATCTACCATGCTACAGTCAAAAACAGTATGATCCTGGCACAAAAACAGAAATACAGATCAATGCAACAGGAAAGTCCAAAAATAAACCTATGTACCTATGTCAATTATTAATCTACAAAAAAGGAAGAGGCAAGAATATAGACTGGAGAGAAGACTGTCTCTTCAATAAATGTTGCTGGGAAAACTGGACAGATACATGTAAAGGAATAGAATTAGAACATTTTCTAACACCATATACAAAAGTAGACTCAAAATGGAGCAAAGACCTAAATGTAAGACTGGATTCCCTTAGAGGAAAACATAGGCAGAACACTCTGTGACATAAATTGTGGCAATATTTTCTTTGATCCGTCTCCTAGAGTAATGGAAATAAGAACAAAAATAAACAAATGGGACCCAATTATATTTGAAAGCTTTGGCACAGCAAAGGAAACCATAAACAAAATGAAAAGAACTGACAGAATGGGAGAAAATACTGACAAGCAATGTGACTGAAAAAGGACTGATCTAAAAAATTTACAAACAGTTCATGCAGCCCAGTATCAAAATCACACAACTCAATGAAAAACTGGGCAGAGGACCTGAATAGACATTTCTCCAAAGAAGACATAAAGATGCCCAAGAGGAACATGAAAAGATGCTCAACATAGCTAAATATTAGAGAATTACAAATGAAAAATACAATGAATATAACCTCATCCATTCAGAATGGTCATCATTATAAAGTCTACAATCAGTAAATGCTAGAGAGTGTGTGGAGAAAAGGGAATCTTCCTATACTGCTGTTTGGAATGTAAACTGGTACAGTCACTTTGGAGAACAGTATGGTGTGTCCTTAAGAAACTAAAAATACACCTGTCATATAATCCAACAATCCCACTCTTAGGCATATATCTGGAGAAAAACATAATTTGAAAAATGATAAAATCATTTAATTAGTTTTGTCATTCAACTAGCTGAAACTGAATTATGACATCCTTTGAAAAATATTCTAATACTTTTGATCAAAATTGTTAGAAAAAAAAGACTAACAGTTTGATACTGACATGTAAATATAGAAGAACAAAAAATAAAAGTTCTACATGGTTCTTTTAAATATATATGTACTACCTCTTCAAAAGTTTAATCTACCATTTTTAATTAATATATTTCTTTTCATTTAAAATTAACTACTCAGAATTATCAATATATTTCTGAATGTTTTTTCTTAGATGCATTAATTTATGAAGTTCACCATATTTATTAACATAATTAGAAGTTTAACTAAAAAGAAATAAGTTATACTAAAAGGGATTTTTAAGGTTATTTCAGGGTTTAAAATCTAACAAATTTACCAAGAGAGATGGGTCAATTAGTTTAGTTAATGCAATTTTTAAACTTAATCTAGAAATTAGTAGAGTTACATTAATTCTGCCTCATTACTTTGAGTCTTGAAAAAGTGATGTTGTTTTCTGAATATTTTCAGTTAGTTCAGTTCACTCCCCACTATTAGCATACCTATCCACTGCTTTGGAAATTTGTATAAACATTTACTAGAAAGCTACTTGGTACTAGCTTACTAATCTTGTTCCAGTGAAATTCCAAACAGAGAAACATTTTTGGAAACTGAAAATAATACTCATGAGATCTGAAAGAAAGGAAAAAAAAGTAATTTTAAAGCTATTCAAGTCTGTTTACAGAAACAGTATCTTGCAGCCAATGTCTGTTTATCATGATTCAGGCATGGTTCTCACAGAATTTTTTTGGTTCCCACCATGGGGACAAGCCTAGCTCATTATGAAGCTGACACAGAAGAGAGCAGCACAGAGACACAGAAGGTTAGAAAGTCTTCGAAAGTCAGCATCACCTGAGATCACAGTAGTAGCAGTGTTGCTACGGCGTGTCTGACTCCTGCAACCCCACAGGCTGTAGCTAGTTGGGCTCCTCTGTTCGTGGGATTTCCCAGGCAAGAATACTGAAATAGTTTGCCATTTCCTTCTTCAGGGGATCATCTTGACTCAGGGATGGAACCCGGGTCTCTGCATTACAGATGGTCTCCTGCATTGCAGCTGTATTCTTTCCCAACTAGCCACCAGGAAATTCTTTTGAGATCATAGATCTATCTAAAGCTAGATACAGTAAAGCTTATTTTAATGAACAAGTGTGGTGTCTGCCTGCCTCTCCTGCTTAAGTTAGTTTGAATTCAGTCCCTGACCAA
>SJYX01017875.1:74689-101534 GCA_006410675.1 Oreotragus oreotragus
TGGAAAATTCTGAAAGAGATGGGAATACCAGACTACCTGACCTGCCTCTTGCGAAATTTGTATGCAGGTCAGGAAGCAATAATTAGTACTCGACATGGAACTACAGACTTGTTCCTAATAGGAAAAGGAGTATGTCAAGGCTGTATATTGTCACCCTGCTTATTATATGCAGTGTACATCATGAGAAACACTGGTCTGGATGAAGCACAAGGTGGAATCAAGATTGCCAGGAAAATATTAATAACCTCAGATATGCAGATGACACCACCCTTATGGCAGAAAGTGAAGAAGAACGAAAGAGCCTCTTAATGAAAATGAAAGAGGAGATGAAAAAAGTTGGCTTAAAATCAACATTCAGAAAACTAAGATCATGGCATCTGGTCCCATCATTTCACGGGAAATAGGTGGGGAAACAGTGAGAGACTTTATCTTTTGGGGCTCCAAAATCACTACAGATGGTGCCAGCAGCCATGAAATTAAAAGACTCTTACTCCTTAGAAGGAAAGTTATGACCAACCTAGACAGCATATTAAAAAACAGAGACATTACTTTGCCAACAAAGGTCCATCTAGTCAAGGCAATGGTTTTTTAAGTAGTCTTGTATGGATGTGCTTTTGGACTAAAAGGAAGCTGAGTACCAAATAATTGATGTTTTTGAACTGTGGTGTTGGAGAAGACTCTTGAGGGTCCCTTGGACTGCAAGGAGATCCAACCAGTCCATCCATAAAATTATCCTGATTATTTTTCGGAAGGACTGATGCTGAGGCTGAAACTTCAATATTTTTGCTACCTGATGCAAAGGACTGCCTCATTTGAAAAGACCCTGATGCTGGGAAAGATTGAAGCCAGGAGGAGAATGGGATGATAGAGGATGGGATGGTTGGATGGCATCACAGTCTCAATGGACATCAAGTTTGAGTAAACTCCAGGAGTTGGTTATGGACAGGGAGGCCTGGCATGCTGCAGTCCATGGGGTGGCAAAGAGTCGGACACGACTGAGCAACAAACTGTACTGAACTGAAACTTTAGTATATGGAAGATTAGATCAGGCTAAACTTCCTTGTTTTCAAAATTGTTTTAGGGATTATTGATCTTGCCAATTCAAGAACAGCTTGACAATCATTATTAAAATTCATTTTTATAAAACTGGAATTGTATTATATTTAATAGATTAATATAAAAGTGGCATTTTCATGACATTCAACTTTCCTCTATTTACACATGATATATACCTTCACATAGATTTTTTTTTTCCTTCAGGAAAAGTAATGGATTTCCCTACAGCTCTACTAACATTCTATCTATAGTTCATTACGATTTTTATGTTTTTTNAAGAACAGCTTGACAATCATTATTAAAATTCATTTTTATAAAACTGGAATTGTATTATATTTAATAGATTAATATAAAAGTGGCATTTTCATGACATTCAACTTTCCTCTATTTACACATGATATATACCTTCACATAGATTTTTTTTTTCCTTCAGGAAAAGTAATGGATTTCCCTACAGCTCTACTAACATTCTATCTATAGTTCATTATGATTTTTATGTTTTTTCATTTCTATTAAACATGGGATATTCATATTAATACTATATGTCTAATTTTTATAAACTATAAAGGAAATTATTAACATATACTCTAGTATTTTTGTCTGGAGAATTTCATGGACTTAGGATCTGGCAGACTACAGTCCATGGGTTCGCACATGATTGAGCAATTAATACTTTCTTTTCATTCATTTTAGGTCCAACAAACTTGCTAAATTCATTTACTTCACAGTTGAATTTACTATGCATGTACTAATACCCTTTGGAAATATCAATGTTCTTTCTTTCCATTCTTTTTTGTTCTAAATTCTTCTAGAAGTGTTTTCTGATTTCACTATATGATTCTGAATATAATCAGTGACAGAAAACATCTTGTCTAGTCCCTGAATTTGAAGGAATACTTTCAATTTTTAGTGGTATCCACTGAACTGATATTTCACAGAACACATTTTTAAAGCAATGCTTTAACCCTAACAAAATTGCAGCACTACTTACTTCTCTGCAACTCACATATTTTAACAAATACAAGGCAGATTCCTGTTTTACTTTACCAGATGTAAAATACAGTCGATATCTACTGATGGAATCAGTGATGTATGTGTAGTAGCATCAGTTTAAGAAACAGATTTATCAAATGCATATTACACTTGTTCTGGTCTCAACATCAGGATATTATGCTACCCATGTTGCAGCTTTAAAGGCATAAAATTAAGCTTGTGAATCTAAGTAGATATATCATCCCTGAGTTCCTCTGATACCACATGTGGTGATAAATGTAATACTCTGTCATTATAAAATATACATTCTTAATCCAAATATAGGAGTAAAAGGAGACCACTGATGTACTCAACAGTCCAAGGAACCAAAAGCAGAACAAAACACACACACACAAAGCAAATTCTGATTAGAGACCCAGTAGAGTCTTGACAGGAGAAGACAATGGCACCCCACTCCAGTACTCTTGCCTGGAAAATCCCATGGATGGAGGAGCCTGGTAGGCTGCAGTCCACGGGGTCACTAAGAGTCGGACACGACTGAGCGACTTCACTTTCACTTTTCACTTTCATGCACTGGAGAAGGAAATGGCAGCCCACTCCAGTGTTCTCACCTGGAGAATCCCAGCGACCAGGGAGCCTGCTGGGCTGCCATCTATGGGGTCGCGCAGAGTCGGACTCAACTGAAGTGACTTAGCAGCAGCAGCAGCAGAGTCTTGACAAGCTTCAAGTGATGCCTAAACACAGAAGAGGAAAAAAAAACAGTATGTTTTATGGAAAAATAAAGCATAATTCTGACAATCTAAGCTTCTGAGAACTTTAGAAATACACAGCATGTAAATTCTTACAAAAGGGAATGCCTATGTCTGAAGGAAATTCACAAAAACAGAAAAAAAAATAAGGCAAACAAGGAAGGAACACTGGAATTAAAAAAAAAAAAAAAAGGATTCTGACATTGGATTATAGAGCCCACAGGAAAATTATTTCAGAAAGTATTTTTTTAGCAAACATATATAACATCGAGAGTGCCACCTCGAAAGGCAAATCCTGTGGAGACATAAAACAGGAGTGGAGTGGGGAGGTTGTAACTGGTGGTGAAATTAAAGTCCAATGCTGTAAAGAACAATATTGCATAGGAACCTGGTTTGTGAGGTTCAAGAATCATCGTAATTTGGATGTGGTCATATAGGAGCTGGCCAGCGTGAACACTGACATTTTAGGAATCAGTGAACTAAAATGGATGGAAATGGGCAAATTTAATCCACATAACTATTATATCTACTACTGTGAGCTTAGAAGAAATGAAGTAGCCCTCAAAGTTAACAAGAGAGTCCCCAGTGCAGTATGGGTGCAATCTCAAAATGACAGAATGATCTTGGATCATTTACAAGGAAAACCATTCAATATCACAGTAATCCAAGTCTATGCCCCAACCACTAATGCCGAAGAAGCTGAAGATGAACCATTCTATCAAGACCTAAAAGATCTCCTAGAATTAATACCAAAAAAGAACACACATTCTTTTCATCATAGGGGACTGGAATGCAAAAGTAGGAAGTTAAATCATACCTAGAATAATAGGCAAGTTTGGCCTTGGAGTACAAAGTGAAGCACTGGTCATAGCAATCAACCTCCTCCAACAACACATGAGATGACCCCACATATGGACATCACCAGATGGTCAGTACTGAAATCAGACTGATTATATTCTTTGCAGCTGAAGATGGAGAAGCTCTATACAGTCTGCAAAAACAAGACCTGGAGCTGACTGTGGCTCAGATCATCAGCTCCTTATTGAAAAACTCAAGCTCAAATTGAAGAAAGTAGGGAAAAGCACTAGGCAATTAAGGTACGGCCTAAATCAAATCCCTTATGATTATACAATGGAGGTGATTAACAGATTCAAGGGACTAGATCTGGTAGACAAATGTCTGAAGAGCTGTGGATGGAGGTTCATAACACTGTACTGGAGGTGGTGATGAAAACCATCCCAAAGAAAAAGAGATACAAGAGGGGCAAAGTGATTGTCTGAAGAGGGCTTACAAATAGCTGAGAAAAGAAGAAAAGCAAAAGGCAAAGGAAAAAGGGAAAGATATACCCAACTGAATGCAGAGTTCCAGAGAACAACAAGGAGAGATAATAAAGCATTCTTAAGAGAACAATTCAAAGAAATAGAGGAAAACAATAAAATGGGAAAGACTGTAGATCTCTTTAAGAAAACTGGAGGTATCAAAAGAATATTTCATGCAAAGATAGGCACAATAAAGGACAAAACTGGCAAGGACCTAACAGAAGTAGAAGATATGAAGAAAAGGTGGCAAGAATACACAGAAGAACTGTACAAGAAAAAGCTCTTAATGACCCAGATAACCACAATGTGATCACTCACCTACAGCCAGACATGCTGGAGTGCAAAGTCAAGAGGGCCTTAGGAAGCATCACTACGAACAAAGCTAGTGGACGTGATGGAATTCCAGCTGAGCTATTTCAAATCNCTGTACAAGAAAAAGCTCTTAATGACCCAGATAACCACAATGTGATCACTCACCTACAGCCAGACATGCTGGAGTGCAAAGTCAAGAGGGCCTTAGGAAGCATCACTACGAACAAAGCTAGTGGACGTGATGGAATTCCAGCTGAGCTATTTCAAATCCTGAAAGATGATGCTGATAAAGCACTGCACTCTCTATGTCAGGAAATTTGGAAAACTTATCAGTGGTCACAGGACTGGAAAAGGTCAATTTTCATTCCAATCCCAAAGAAAGGCACTGCCAAAGAATGTTCAAGTTACCGTAGAACTGACTCATTTCACATGTCACCAAGATTATGCTCAAAATCCTTCAAGCTGGGCATCAGCAGTACATGAACTGGGAACTTCCAGACATACAAGCTGGATTTAGATGTACCTTATTTAAATATGGGAAATAGGGTTTTGTTTAACCTCACAGCAATTATGAGACAAACAGTTATGAGATAAATAATGGCTGAAGATGAACACATCATTAAAATGTACTAACAAAACAGAAAATGTGTAGTCTTAATTTTTCAAAGTAAATTAAAGTTTAACAAAATAATCACAGCTTTAAAAGGACAGCGTACATCAGAAACAAATGTTGCAGAACTGAAAAGAAAACACACAAATCATTATCTGTAAGTGCAAGTAAACTTGAATTTGATACTACTAGGATGAGAGACGGGGAAGGCAATGGCACCCCACCCCAGTACTCTTGCCTGGAGAATCCAATGGACGGAGGAGCCTGGTGGGCTGCAGTCCATGGGGTCGCTAACAGTCGGACTGACTGAGCGACTTCACTTTCACTTTTCTCTTTCATGCATTGGAGAAGGAAATGGCAACCCACTCCAGTGTTCTTGCCTGGAGAATCCCAGGGATGGGGGAGCCTGGTGGGCTGCCGTCTATGGGGTCACACAGAGTCGGACACGACTTCGCTAACAGTCGGACTGACTGAGCGACTTCACTTTCACTTTTCTCTTTCATGCATTGGAGAAGGAAATGGCAACCCACTCCAGTGTTCTTGCCTGGAGAATCCCAGGGATGGGGGAGCCTGGTGGGCTGCCGTCTATGGGGTCACACAGAGTCGGACACGACTGAAGTGACTTAGCAGCAGCAGCAGCAGCAGCAGGATGAGAGAATCTACATCAATAGAATAAAGACCACATATGACAAACACACAGCTAATATCATACTCAATGACGAAATGCTGAAAGAATTTCCTCTAAATGTTAGGTAGAGGATTTTACAGTCTACATCAGAAACAAGACAAGGGTGCTCACTCCTGACACTTCTGTTAATCACAGTTTTGGAAATCCTAGCCACAGCAATCAGAGAAGTAAAAGAGGTAAAAGAAATCCAGATTGGAAAAGAAGTGAAACCGCCACTGAGTGGAGATGACATAATACTATAAAGAGAATATCCTAGACATGCTACCAGACAAGTAATAGAGCTCAGCAACGAAACTGGTGAAGCTGCAGGATACAGATTAACACACAGAAATCTGCTGTACTTCTACACACTAACAACTGAAGACCAGAAAGAGAAATTAAAGGAACAGTCCCATTGAAGATCATAGAAAAAATAAAATACGTAGGAAGAAGCCCACCGAGGGAAGCAAAAAACGTGTACTCTGAAAACTAAGACAGTGATGAAAGAAACTGAAGGTGACACAACGAGATGGAAAGATATACCGTGTTCTTGGAATGGGAGAATCAGTATTCTTAAAATGACTATACTACCCAACATAGTGTAGAGACTCAATGCAATCCCTATCAAATTATAAATAGCATTTTTTTTCCCAGATCTAAAACAAAACAAAAACATCTTAAAATCCGTATGGAAACAAGACCCCAAATAGCTCAAGAAATCTTAAGAAAAAGAAACAACAAAGGTGGAAGAATGAGGCTCCATGACTTCAGAGCATAGTATAAAGCTACAGTAATCAAAACAGTAGGTACTGGCACAAAGTCAGACTTACAGATCAGTGAAATGAGACAGAAAGCCCAGAAATAAACTCACATTCTTATGGTCAATTAACTTACAACACAGGAGGCAAGAAAATAGAATGGAGAAAAAAAAATCTCTTTAGTAAGTGGTGCTGGGAAAACTGCACAGCTACATGGAAAAGAATGAAATTAGAATATTCTCTAACACCATGTTACTGTTACTGTTAAGTCACTTTAGTCGTGTCCGACTCTGTGCAACCCCATAGACGGCAGCCCACCAGGCTCCCCCATCCCTGGGATTCTCCAGGCAAGAACACTGGAGTGGGTTGCCATTTCCTTCTCCCATACATGGGAATAAAAACCAAATGGATTAAAGACCAAAATGTAAGACCGGATACCCTTATAGGAAAATATAGGCAGAATATTCTTTGACACAAACTGTGACAAGATCATGTTTGACTCACCTCCTAGAGTAATGAAATAAAGACAAAAACAAATGGGAACTAGTTAAACTTCAAAGCTATTACACAGCAAAACAAAGCAAAAATCCAGGCTCCCCCATCCCTGGGATTCTCCAGGCAAGAACACTGGAGTGGGTTGCCATTTCCTTCTCCCATACATGGGAATAAAAACCAAATGGATTAAAGACCAAAATGTAAGACCGGATACCCTTATAGGAAAATATAGGCAGAATATTCTTTGACACAAACTGTGACAAGATCATGTTTGACTCACCTCCTAGAGTAATGAAATAAAGACAAAAACAAATGGGAACTAGTTAAACTTCAAAGCTATTACACAGCAAAACAAAGCAAAAAAGACAACCCACAGGTTAAGAGAAAATATTTGCAAACAATGCAACTGACAAGGGATTAATCTCCGAAATACACAATAGCTCATGCAGCTGAATATAGAAAAAGCAAACAATCCAATCAAAATATGGTTGTTGTTGTTCAGTCACTAAGTCCTGTCCAACTCTTTGTGACTGCAAGGACTGCAGCATGCCAATATTCTCTGTCCCCTACTATCTCCTGGAGTTTGCCCAAATTCATGTCCATTGAACCGGTGATGCTATGTAACCGTCTCCTCCTCTGCCACATTCTTCAATCCTTCCTAGCATCGGGGTCATTTCCAATGGGTCAGCTCTTTGCATCACATGGCCAAAGTATTGCTGCTTCAGCAACATTACTTTCAGTGAATATTCAGGGTTGATTTCCTTTAGAATTGACTGGTTTGATCTGCCTGTCCAAGGAATTCTCAAGTCTTCTCCAGCACCACCAATTGAAAGCATCCATTCTTTGGCACTTAGTCTTTTTCAGGCTCCAACTCTCACACTCATACATGACTATAGGAAAAACCATAGCTTTGACTATACAGATCTTTGTCAGCAAAGTGATGTCTCTGCTTTTTAATATGCTGAATTTGTCATAGCATTCCCTCCAAGGAGCAACTGTCTCAATTTCATGGCTACAGTCACTATCTATAGTGATTTTGGAGCCCAAGAAAATAAAATCTGTCACTGCTTGCATTGTTTCCCCTTCTATTTGCCATAAAGTGATGGGACTGGATGCTATGATCTTTGTGTTTTTAATGGTGAGGTTTTAAGCCAGTTTTTTCACTTTCACCCTCATCAAGAATTTCTTTAGTACCTCTTCACTTTCTGCCTTTACAGTGGTATCATCTGCATATCTGAGGTTGTTGATATTTCTCCTGGTTATCTTGATTCTAGTTTGTGACTCATCCAGCCTAGCATTTCACATGATGTACTCTGCAAATAAGCTAAATAAGCAGGATGACAACATACAGCCTAGTTGTACTCCTTTCCCAAGTTTGAACCAGTCAGTTGTTCCATGTGTGGTTCTAACTGTTGTTTCTTGACTCACATATAGGTTTCTCAGGAGACAGGTAAGGTGGTTTGGTACTCTCCTACAGTTTTTGTGATCCACAGAATCAAAGGGACTTCCCTGGTGCCTCAGTGGTAAAGAGTTCGCCTGCCAATGAAGGAGACATGGGTTCAATCTCTGGGTCAGGAAGATCCCCTGGAGAAGGAAATGGAAACCGACTCCAGTATTCTTGCCTGGAAATCCTATGGACAGAAAAGCCTGGAAGGATACAGTCCATGGGGTCAAAAAGAGTTGGACATGACTTAGCAACTAAATAGCAACAAAATATGGGCAGAAGATATAAATAGACATTTCTCCAAAGGGGATATACAGATGGCCAAAAAGCACATAAAATAGATGCTCAATATTGTGAATTATTAGAGAAATGCAAATCAAAATTTCAATGAGGTACCCCCTCACATGGATCAGAATGGCCGTCATAAAAACCTTAACACACAGTAAATGTTTCAGACAGTATGGAGAAAAAGGAACCCTTCTGCACTACTGGTGAGAAAGTAAATTGGGACAGCCACTATGGAGAACAGTACAGAAAACCCCTTTAAAAATTAAGAACAGAGCTACCACAAGATCCAACATTCCCATTCCTGAGCATATATCCAGAGAAAGCCATACTTTGAAAAGATACATGCAACCCAATGTTCACAGCAGTACTATTTACAATAATCAAGACATGGAAGCAACCTAAATGTTCACTGACAGATGAATGGATAAAGAAGATACAGTGTATATGCACACACATACCATATATAAATACACACACACAATGGAACATTACTCAGCCTAAAAAGTAATGAAATAATGCCATTTGTAGCAACATGAATGGACCTAGAGATTATCATACTGAGTGAAGAAAAACAGAGAAAAGCAAAGCAAATATCATATGACATCACGTATATGTAAAATCTAAAATGATGACACAAATGAAGCTATTTGCAAATGAGACTCACAGACTCAGGAAAAAAAAAAAAACAAAAAACTTATGGTTACCAAAGGGGAAAGGTGCCTGGGAGGGATAAACTAGGAAGTTGAGATTAACATATGCACATACTATATATAATCTAGATAACTGAAAACGACATACTGCATAGCACAGGGAACTCCACTCAGTACTCTGTAAGAATCTATATGGGAAATGAACCTGAGAAATAATTATAATTAAACCACTTTGGTATACACCTGAAACTAACACAACACAGTAAATTAACTAAATTCCAATATAAAATAAAAATGCAGAAAATGTGTATGTATGTATAAAAACAGAAAACTACCTAAAATAAAAATTCAGAGCTCTTAAAGCACAGTTCAAATCAGAAATAAAATACATACTAATGTGGCAGAACTGAAAAGCAAACACAAATCAAATCTGTAAGTGTCAGTAAGCCTGCCTATGACACTGTTAGAATGTGAGATGATTTAAAAGAAGCATCACTTTCATAGAACACCAGGAAAAAGTATGATAGTATAAAAATTATGATTATATATGGAAATATAAAGAGTATTTCATGCAAAAAAAACACAATTTCTTACAAGTGGAATTCTGCTGAGCTTTAAGACACATTAATTTCTGAGAATAAACAAAAAGTGTGAACAGGAGTAAATGGAGGTGAAATCTGCCAAAGAGAATTTATAACATCAGAAAGAGAGCAGCTGAACTATTAGTGATACGGAGTGTGATGCTGCTGCTGCTGCTAAGTCGCTTCAGTCGTGTCGACTCTGTGCGACCCCACAGATGTCAGCCCGCCAGGCTCCCCCATCCCTGGGATTCTCCAGGTAAGAATACTGGAGTGGGGTGCCATTTCCTTCTCCGATGCATGAAAGTGAAAAGTGAAAGTGAAGTCGCTTCAGAGAAAAGCAAAGCAAATATCATATGACATCACGTATATGTAAAATCTAAAATGATGACACAAATGAAGCTATTTGCAAATGAGACTCACAGACTCAGGAAAAAAAAAAAAAAAAAAAACTTATGGTTACCAAAGGGGAAAGGTGCCTGGGAGGGATAAACTAGGAAGTTGAGATTAACATATGCACATACTATATATAATCTAGATAACTGAAAACGACATACTGCATAGCACAGGGAACTCCACTCAGTACTCTGTAAGAATCTATATGGGAAATGAACCTGAGAAATAATTATAATTAAACCACTTTGGTATACACCTGAAACTAACACAACACAGTAAATTAACTAAATTCCAATATAAAATAAAAATGCAGAAAATGTGTATGTATGTATAAAAACAGAAAACTACCTAAAATAAAAATTCAGAGCTCTTAAAGCACAGTTCAAATCAGAAATAAAATACATACTAATGTGGCAGAACTGAAAAGCAAACACAAATCAAATCTGTAAGTGTCAGTAAGCCTGCCTATGACACTGTTAGAATGTGAGATGATTTAAAAGAAGCATCACTTTCATAGAACACCAGGAAAAAGTATGATAGTATAAAAATTATGATTATATATGGAAATATAAAGAGTATTTCATGCAAAAAAAACACAATTTCTTACAAGTGGAATTCTGCTGAGCTTTAAGACACATTAATTTCTGAGAATAAACAAAAAGTGTGAACAGGAGTAAATGGAGGTGAAATCTGCCAAAGAGAATTTATAACATCAGAAAGAGAGCAGCTGAACTATTAGTGATACGGAGTGTGATGCTGCTGCTGCTGCTAAGTCGCTTCAGTCGTGTCGACTCTGTGCGACCCCACAGATGTCAGCCCGCCAGGCTCCCCCATCCCTGGGATTCTCCAGGTAAGAATACTGGAGTGGGGTGCCATTTCCTTCTCCGATGCATGAAAGTGAAAAGTGAAAGTGAAGTCGCTCAGTCGTGTCCGACTCTTAGCGACCCCATGGACTGCAGCCCACCAGGCTCCTCCATCCATGGGATTTTCCAGGCAAGAGTACTGGAGTGGGGTGCCATTGCCTTCTCCGAGGGGGTGTGATAGATGGGATCTAATTAAAACTGAAAGATTTCCTCTTGCAAGATGAATTTACTTGAGAAACCATCCTCATCCCCACCCCTTTAAACGGCTCTATGTTGTATTTTAATTGTTTAATAAATAATATTAATCAACATATTTGAAGAGGAAAATATACCTTTACCCAATTGCCTTCAAAATGTTTGAAATATCTTCCCATCACCAGGGCTTCCCTGATAGCTCAGTTGGTAAAGAATCTACCTGCAATGCAGAAGATGCTGGTTAGATTCCCCAGTCGGGAAGATCCGTTGGAAAAGGGATAAGCTACCTACTCCAGTATTCTTGCGCTTCCCTTGTGGCTCAGCTGGTAAAGATCTGCTTGCAATGTGAGAGGCCTGGGTTCAATGCCTGGATTGGGAAGAACCCCTGGAGAAGGGAAAGGCTACCTACTCCAGTATTCTGGCCTGGAGAATTCCATGGACTGTTGGCCACAACGAACCTTCTTTCACTTTCACTTTCTATCAGGTGTTAGAGATAAAGCAATATTGTAGAAATTAATGTATTTTTGGTTCGTTATATGTATGTATCATATATATGACTATAATATATATATCATAGTTATACATTGTACTATATAACACCATATATGTACTCTATATAAATATATACCATTTATGTATCAAAATTCTCCAAGCCAGGCTTCAGCAATATGTGAACTATGAATGTCCAGATGTTCAAGCTTGTTTTAGAAAAGGCAGAGGAACCAGAGATCAAATTGCCAACATCTGCTGGATCATCGAAAAAACAAGAGAGTTCCAGAAAAACATCTACTTCTGCTTTATTGACTATGCCAAAGCCTTTCACTGTGTGGATCATAACAAATTTTGGAAAATTCTGAAAGAGGTGGGAATACCAGACAACCTGACCTGCCTTTTGAGAAACATGTAAGCAACAGTTAGAACTGGACATGGAACAACAGACTGGTTCCAAATAGGAAAAGGAGTATATCAAGGCTGTAGATTGTCACCCTGCTTACTTAACTTATATGCAGAGTACATCATGAGAAACGCTGGGCTGGATAAAGCATAAGCTGGAATCAAGATTGCTGAGAGAAATATCAATAACCTCAGATATGCAGATGACACCACCCTTATGGGAGAAAAGTGAAGAAGAACTAAAGAGTTTCATGATGAAAGTGAAAGAGAAGAGTGAAAAAGTTGGCTTAAAGCTCAACATTCAGAAAACTGTGATCATGGCATCTGGTCCCATCACTTCATGGGAAATAGATGGGGAAACAGCAGAAACAGTGGCTGATTTTATTTTGGGGGGCTCCAAAATCACTGTAGATGGTGACTGCAGCCATGAAATTAAAAGACGCGTACTTCTTGGAAGGAAAGTTATGACCAACGTAGATAGCATATTCAAAAACAGAGACATTACTTTGCTAGCAAAAGTCTGTCTAGTCAAGGCTATGGTATTTCTAGTAGTCATGTATGGATGTGAGAGTTGGACTATAAAGAAAGCTGAGCACCGAAGAAATAATGCTTTTGAACTGTGGTATTGGAGAAGACTCTTGAGAGTCCCTTGGATTCAAGGAGATCCAACCAGTCCATTCTGAAGGAGATCAGTCCTGGGTGTTCATTGGAAGGACTGATGTTGAAGCTGAAACTCCAATACTTTGGCCACCTCATGCAAAGAGCTGACTCAATTGAAAAGACCCTGATGCTGGGAAAGATTGAGGACAGGAGGAGAAGAGGACAACAGAGGATGAGATGGCTGGATAGCATCACCGACTCGATGGACATGAGTTTGGGTAGGCTCTGGGAGTTGGTGATGGACAGGGAGGCCTGGTGTGCTGCAGTTCATGGGGTCACAAAGAGTCCGACATGACTGAGCAACTGAACTGAACTGACCATATGTGTGTGTGTGTGTGTGTATGTGTGTATATATATATAATATAAAGACTCATACATATGGCCAACTACATGCCCTTATTCTTTTGTTGTTTAGTTGCTAAGTCGTGCCTGACTCTTTTATGACAGCATGGACTGCAGCCTGCCAGGCTCCTCTATCCATGAGATTCCCCAAGCCAGAATACTGGAGTGAGCTGCCATTTCCTTTTCCAGGGGATCTTCCTGACCCAGAGATCAAACCTGTGACTCCTGCTTGCCAGGCATATTTTTTACCACTGAGCCACCTAGGAAGCCACTCTTACTCTTTTGCTGGGTAATTCTATCCCCAAATTCATCAATTAAGTGACCTGAAAAACAGGAATATACTGTTAATTTTTTTCCTCTCCCCATCTACCAATTTAAGAAATTTATTCAATCCCTACCATATGCCAAACACAGGGCTAAGTGTGAGAAAAAAGATGAATATAAGTTTTTATATTCAAAATACTTGTAGTTAGAGCAAATCAGTCAGGAGGACTGTAATTATCATACCTTATGGCAAATGCGGTAACAGCCCATGCCCTAATGATTATTTAGGCACAGGAAGAAAGCTTTCTATTTTTATCTCATTATTAATGATAATTGCTTTCAAGTGGTTAAGGAAAGCTTTTTGGATTAAAGAATATCTATCTGAATCTAAGGAGTCAAGAAGGATTCATTGAGCAAGGGAGAATGGTGGAAGAATTACAGACTGAGGCAGCAGTAAGAAAAGGAATATGATATATACAAATAACAAGATGTGCTCAGAGAAATAAAGCAGATCAGCGCTTTTGGTGCATGTATTTTCTGGCATGGGTTGGTAGTTATGTGTGTGCTGAAATCGGTGGTGGTGAAAACAGTTGGAGAGAGTTCAAAGACAAAATCAAAGAGATAAAGAGAGGAGTAAATTTGACTCAATAGAATTTCATACTATGAACAGCCTTAATCAAATCTGATTTATAGCTCAAATCTGATTTATAGCTCAGTTGGTAAAGAATCCCCCTGCAATGCAGGAGATCCCAGTTAGATTCCTGAGTTGGGAATTCTCGGGCTTCATCTTGTGGCTCAGCTGGTAAAGAATCCGCCTGCAATGTGGGAGACCTGGGTTCAATCCCTGGGCTGGGAAAACCCCCTGGAGAAGGCAAAGGCTACGTGCTCCAATATTCTGGCCAAGAAAATCCCCTGGACTGTACAGTCAGTCCATGGGGTTGCAAAGAGTCGGACACAACTGAGAGACTTTCACTTTTGTTTGTTGAATTATGGACCTCTCCCTCCTGATAAATGAACTATATTTCCAAAAATCACAAAATAAGAGGTCAATAATTATGTCATGCATCAAAGAATGACTAAACAAATGGTACTTTTTTTTTTTTTTAATCAACTGCTCTAGTGTAGGTGTGAGAGCTAGATTTGAGGAATATACAATTAAAAGGAATTAGAGAACTCTACTATAAATGCAAATTAGTCTTCATGAGAATTTATTCTAGAACTATCTCCAGTGATATTAAAATGGTAGAGTGGAATAAGCAATTTTATGAATAGTGATTGTGAACTGAGGGTGACAGAAGGATCAAAGATTAATTCAAGTTTCTAATTTCAGGACAAGAAATGAAACAGCTCAGAGACTGCACATAGAAAGCATTATAGAAAACATTAACCTAGATGTCCATCAGCAGATGAATGGATAAGAAAGCTGTGGTACATATACACAATGGAGTATTACTCAGCCATTAAAAAGAATACATTTGAATCGGTTCTAATAAGATGGATGAAACTGGAACCGATTATACAGAGTGAAGTAAGCCAGAAAGAAAAACACCAATATAGTATACTAACACATATATACGGAATTTAGAAAGATGGTAATGAGGACCCTCATTACCATGAGGTATGCAAGACAGCAAAAGAGACACAGATGTGTAGAGCTGACTTTTGGACTCTGAGGGAGAGGAAGAGGGTGGGATGATTTGGGAGAATAGCATTGAAATATGTATACTATCATGTAAGAAATGAATCGCCAGTCTATGTTTGATGCAGGATGCAGGATGCTTGGGGCTGGTGTATGGGGATGATCCAGAGGGATGATGTGGGGTAGGAGGTGGGAGGGGGGTTCATGTTTGGGAGTTCATGTACACCCGTGGCGGATTCATGTCAATGTATGCCAAATCCAATACAGTACTGTAAAGTAAAATAAAGTTTTTTTAAAAAGCATTATAAATACAATATTTAATATGAACACTAAACAATAGGACATACTAGTAAGTGATGTAGTTATANGACTTTCACTTTTGTTTGTTGAATTATGGACCTCTCCCTCCTGATAAATGAACTATATTTCCAAAAATCACAAAATAAGAGGTCAATAATTATGTCATGCATCACAGAATGACTAAACAAATGGTACTTTTTTTTTTTTTAATCAACTGCTCTAGTGTAGGTGTGAGAGCTAGATTTGAGGAATATACAATTAAAAGGAATTAGAGAACTCTACTATAAATGCAAATTAGTCTTCATGAGAATTTATTCTAGAACTATCTCCAGTGATATTAAAATGGTAGAGTGGAATAAGCAATTTTATGAATAGTGATTGTGAACTGAGGGTGACAGAAGGATCAAAGATTAATTCAAGTTTCTAATTTCAGGACAAGAAATGAAACAGCTCAGAGACTGCACATAGAAAGCATTATAGAAAACATTAACCTAGATGTCCATCAGCAGATGAATGGATAAGAAAGCTGTGGTACATATACACAATGGAGTATTACTCAGCCATTAAAAAGAATACATTTGAATCGGTTCTAATAAGATGGATGAAACTGGAACCGATTATACAGAGTGAAGTAAGCCAGAAAGAAAAACACCAATATAGTATACTAACACATATATACGGAATTTAGAAAGATGGTAATGAGGACCCTCATTACCATGAGGTATGCAAGACAGCAAAAGAGACACAGATGTGTAGAGCTGACTTTTGGACTCTGAGGGAGAGGAAGAGGGTGGGATGATTTGGGAGAATAGCATTGAAATATGTATACTATCATGTAAGAAATGAATCGCCAGTCTATGTTTGATGCAGGATGCAGGATGCTTGGGGCTGGTGTATGGGGATGATCCAGAGGGATGATGTGGGGTAGGAGGTGGGAGGGGGGTTCATGTTTGGGAGTTCATGTACACCCGTGGCGGATTCATGTCAATGTATGCCAAATCCAATACAGTACTGTAAAGTAAAATAAAGTTTTTTTAAAAAGCATTATAAATACAATATTTAATATGAACACTAAACAATAGGACATACTAGTAAGTGATGTAGTTATAGAGCTAATCTTGACAGTTTAAACAGTGATCAGAATAAGTATTAAGCATTATGTCAATGTTGTTTGCTTTGAAAAAGCCAGGTGACAGATTTTAAAAAGATTAAGTTTACTGTTGGTACTCTATTATTCTCAGGTAAAGATGGGTAGAAAGGACTAATTTTAAGCAATCATTATCATTACAGACACACTTCCTAGGAAATTTACTCAACGTGCTCATTTCAAACAAAATGTTCTATAGTGGGCACTGTGTAAAATACAGTGAAAATCATGTGGTAGTGATAGAGGAGGATATGAGATACCGATTTAAACAAACTCACACTTTTGAATGAAATGAAATTGAGTCAACAAGCATTCCTTGCCCAAAGTCTAAATTACCTACTCAGTGTGTCTGCTGAACATCTGGTTTTCTCCTCTTATGGTTTCCCAGTAATTGGCAGTCATGAAGCACTATATGAAGCTGGGCTTTAAGAAATCCTTGAGCATTCTTTGAGCTTAGTTACCTGGAGTTACGCTCCTCAGTCTGCTGGAAGTTAAGTGCTCCAGTTCCCTGGGTACCGTCATACAGGCTGCGAGGGGCACAGGAACAGTGCCTTCTAGAGGCAGAAGGCACCGAGCACACTTTACCAGACTGCTGCTGGAGCTCCCTCTAGATGCCCATCAGCCACAGTCTAGGTTGATGTGTACATACTCTGAAGGGTCTTCTCCAGTGCATCCTCTAACTGAGGGTGTTTGGGCAAAGAAACCAAGCTGACCATTTTCAGGAGTAAACTGGCTTTCTTCTAATTTTCTCTTTCACTCAGAAATTAAACTTAGTCTTTCCCTACTAAAGAAAACTATCCCCAGAGGAAACAACTATCACTTAAAGATGAAATGTTAAAATAGCAACCAATTAATGAACCAACAAAAACCACAGAAATATGTGTGTTTTGGGGTCAATTATAGCTTTCACCAGTCACTCCTCAGGGAAGGCAATGGCACTCCACCCCAGTACTCTTGCCTGGAAAATCCAGTGGACGGAGTAGCCTGGTGGGCTGCAGTCCATGGGGTCGCTAACAGTCGGACAGACTGAGCGACTTCACTTTCACTTTTCTCTTTCATGCATTGGAGAAGGAAATGGCAACCCACTCCAGTATTCTTGCCTGGAGAATCCCAGGGATGGGGGAGCCTGGTAGGATGCCGTCTATGGGGTCACACAGAGTCGGACATGACTGAAGTGACTTAGCAGCAGCAGCAGCAGTCACTCCTATCTTTATGTGATAAGGAAATACAACTGACACTGTTTACACATGAAGATATATATATATATTTCTGTTTCCTCTAATATTTATTAAGCATGAACTTAGTACCAGGAATTGCACTTTAATGTCTCATTTTAGCATAACAATAGTCTAGCGATATATTTCTGCTTACTTTACAACTACAGAAAATTGAAAGTGAAAGTCACTCAGTCATGTCTGACTCTTTGTGACCTTGTGGACTATACAGTCCATGGAATTCTCCAGGCCAGAATACTGCAGTGGGTAGTCTTTCCCTTCTCCAGGGGATCTTCCCAACCCAAGGATCAAATCCAGGTTTCCTGTATTGCAGGCAGATTCTTTACCAGCTGAGCCACAAAGGAAGCCCTGCTGCTGCTGCTGCTGCTAAGTTGCTTCAATCATGTCCGACTCTGTGCAGCTACATAGATGGCAGCCTACCAGGCTCCCCCGTCCCTGGGATTCTCCAGGCAAGAATACTGGAGTGGGTTGCCATTTCCTTCTACAGTGCATGAAAGTGAAAAGTGAAAGTGAAGTCGCTCAGTCGTATCCGACTCTTAGCAATCCCGTGGACTGCAGCCCACCAGGCTCCTCCATCCACGGGATTTTCCAGGCAAGAGTACTGGAGTGGGGTGCCACTACCTTCTCTGAAAAGAAGCCCTAATTAGACTCAAAAGCGTTGAGAGTGAAAGCTCCATTCATTATCCCCTCTTAGTTGCAGGGACTGAATCTCAACTAGGGCTAGGATTCTTGCCAATCCACTCCACTATTCTTGCCTGGAAAATTCCATGGACGTTCTATTTGCAATTTCTTAAGGAATCTACACACTGTTCTCCATAGTGGCTGTACTAGTTTGCATTCCCACCAACAGTGTAAGAGGGCTCCCTTTTCTCCACACCCTCTCCAGCATTTATTGCTTACAGACTTTTGGATCGCAGCCATTCTGACTGGTGTGAAGTGGTATCTCATTGTGGTCTTGATTTGCATTTCTCTGATAATGAGTGACGTTGAGCATCTTTTCATGTGTTTGTTAGCCATCTGTATGCCTTCTTTGGAGAAATGTCTATTTAGTTCTTTGGCCCATTTTTTGAACTGCCTTATGACCCAGCAATCCCACTGCTGGGCATACACACCGAGGAAACCAGAATAGAAAGAGACACATGTACCCCAATGTTCATCGCAGCACTGTTTATAATAGCCAGGACATGGAAACAACCTAGATGTCCATCAGCAGATGAATGGATAAGAAAGCTGTGGTACATATACACAATGGAGTATTACTCAGCCATTAAAAAGAATACATTTGAATCAGTTCTAATAAGATGGATGAAACTGGAACCGATTATACAGAGTGAAGTAAGCCAGAAAGAAAAACACCAATACAGTATACTAACACATATATATGGAATTTAGAAAGATGGTAATGAGGACCCTGTATGCAAGACAGCAAAAGAGACACAGATGTGTAGAGTGGACTTTTGGACTCTGAGGGAGAGGGAAGGGGAGAGGGTGGGATGATTTGGGAGAATAGCATTGAAATATGTATACTATCATGTAAGAAATGAATCGCCAGTCTATGTTCAATGCAGGATGCAGGATGCTTGGGGCTGGTGTATGGGGATGATCCGGAGGGATGATGTAGGGTGGGAGGGGGGTTCATGTTTTGGAGTTCGTGTACACCCGTGGCAGAGTCATGTCAATGTATGCCCAAACCAATAGAGTACTGTAAAGTAAAATAAAGTAAAATGGAAGCTCTAAAAAAAAAAAAAATGAAAGAAGGAAAGAAATACAAGAGCAAAAATGTTAAAAAAAAAAAAAAGAAAGAAAGAAAGAAAAGAAAATTCCACGGACAGAGGAGTCTGGTAGGCTACAGTCCATGGGGTTGCAAAGAGTAGGACACGACTGAGCAACTTCACTCATTTATCCTAAAGGACCAAGGACCAAGAGAACACAGGTCATTACTTTAAAAAGAATCCACCTACAGAAATATTTTAAAATTTCTGCTTTAAAGGCAAGTAAAGCCAGTGACTCACCTTTCCCGTAAGATTAAACTATTTTAAAAATAGATTCTAAACATTTACTAATACACTCTTGGTTTAACATGCCTCCAAAATACTCTTCAAAGTAACTGAAACTAATTTGTTTATTCTCAAGAATTCCATGATACGGTTTAACCAACAGCACATGGTTTCCAAAAAGGCTATATATATGTTGAGATTCTCTAAGAAGGCATGGGAAATGGGAGAGAGTAATTCATATAAAAAAGGAAGGAAGATCAATAAATGCTGCACATAAATACTTATGATATAGTAAAGGTTACCCAATAATGTATCACCCATTAAGCATTAATTTCAAATGATACTCAAGATCTTTTATATACATTTAACTGCCAAGTAATCAATATGCTTCTTAAACTATTCCAGTGTATAAAAGTTTTTAATAAAGTATCACAATTAAATATCCCAAAACAAAACTCTATAAATCAACCCTGAATAATAGTATTCATTTCAAATACTTAAACAAAATATTGACAAGTTTAAGTTCCTTTCAGTTTTCTTTTTCAACATTAGATGCTGTTTCAAAAATAGTCATTTTCCCCTTTCATTCTTACACATAAACATATAATTACATAAAAATAATTACTGTACTTGAAGAGAATAAAAATTGGGGAATTCAAGACTCAAAGCAATATTATTATTACTTGCATCAGTAGAGAAGAATATGCTGGCCTGAAATACTAAAGAGGTCTCCCTGATGGCTCAGTGGTAAAGAATCTGCCTGCCAATGCAGGAGACGTAAGTTTGACCCCTGGGTCAGGAAGATGCCTTGGAAGAGGAAATGGCAACCCACTCCAGGATTCTTGCTTGGGAAATCCCATAGACAGAGGACTTGGCTACAGTCCATGAGGTCTCAAAAGAGTCATAGAAAACTTAGTGACTAAGCCAGCAACAAAATCCTAAAGAACTAAATTTTTTTCTGTTTCTCCTTCCCTCCTACTCTCCTTCCTTCTGTTCTCAAGAACTGTAATATTACATTTAGAATATTTCAGAGATTAATGACTCTTTTTAATGATATGTTCAACTCAGGTTTACAGATAAGAGGTTAAATATAGAAGAAAAGCAACACATCTTTTGGACTTAATGTCTTTGCACAGCTGAAACTTTCTTACAGGAGATACAATACAGAAAGTGACAAACACCTAATTCTCCACTCAAAACCTATAGAAACTCAGCTTGGCTTCCCAGTAACTTCCAGTCCCTTGCTTTGATTTTTGAACTCACTGTTTCTCCAACCTTTTCTGAACTATATCCAATTTATAGGCTTTGTCTATTAATTTGCAACAAATCTAGTTTGTCTCCAGGATGGGTATGGGTATGGATTGAACCTTTCTCTACAAATAGCACAGCATGCCTTTCCCAATTTCTAGCCAGTTGCACCTGCCACTCCAGTCTCTTGCTGCTGCTGTTAATGCCTTGTGCAGCTGTGCCATCTAGTTCCAAAATTCCCTTCTTCCTCAGTGTGTTGCCATCCTACAATGAAAAGGAAGCTTTCTTTTGATCAACAGACAATGACTATTTCTGAAGGCACTATCTGAGTTTACTAAATAATTTGTTCCTTCAAGACACTATATTACATGTTGGTAGATATGCTAGTTAAATTAAAACACCTGTTCAGATATATCCCAAATAGTTTGGAATACTGATTACCAAGGATCCCAGAAAATAAGATTCCATTTGCTTTCTATGAATGTATTCAGAATTTTGGACACTCTATTGGAAAGAAATGTAGATTTGAGCTCTACAATGATATTACCTTAAAACAGGGAGAATTCATATTTGCTCTGGCAAACAAAGACACAGGAATCCTAGGTTATTTTAATCCATTTTCAAGAAGAAGACATTGTGAAATCAGATTCTAGTCCTATTAAGAATTCATATATTTTACATCCACTTTTTATTCAGGGGTGCTTCTGAACATCTTACTCCAAAGTAGGGGATGCTAAACAGGGTTTGTTTGTTTTAAAAGACTCTGCAAATTGCATCCTAATTTCTAGAGACCAGGGAAGGTCTCAGGAGCCGTAGCTATTCTGTCTTTTATCAGATTCTTTGTGATCTGCTGGTTTTCTTCTATGGTAAAATTACTGACTCAAAATTATGGTTAGCGTTTCATCTCCATCCCACCACCCCTGGCCAGGATATCAGCTCCGTAATTTTTCTCTGGTGTTTCAACTTCCTCACTTTTTGTCTTTTAGTTGAATTTTCAGTTGATTTTCTATTTTGCTTACTCTATCCTTTTTGCTCTATATTCTGTAGTTTCCTTCAATTATATCTTCTAGGCTGTCAGTTCTTAAATCATTTGTAGTACCTAAAAATTCTTTTGCTTAGTGAGTTGTTTCCTTTTTACGAAAGTGAAAATTGCTCAATCGTGTGCAACTCTTTGAGACTCCATGGACTAAACAGTCCATGGAATTCTCCAGGCCAGAATACTGCAGCGGGTAGCCTTTCCCTTCTCCAGCAGATCTTCCCAACCCAGGATAGAACCCAGGTCTCCCACATCATGGCAGGCAGATTCCACAAGGGAAGCCCTTTCTTTTACAGCACCCAATTATATTTTCATATAGATGCAAAAAACTTTTAAAACACTTTAAGCATACTAATAGGAGTACTTTAAAAATTTCCTTTTCCCCCTGAATTATTTCAGTGTTTTGAGAGGATGCATGCTCCGTTTTAATTTTGTTGTTGTTATTTTTCTTTCTTATTTCCCTCAGCAGAAAGTAAGAGCACCTGGCGACATTCCCACTTCTTACTCTCCACAACATTCACAGCTTGCCACCAATGTCTGCCTTGGGACCATTAGGGCCGATTGCATCATGGCTTTTATTTCTGTTTATTTGATGGTAAAAGCAGCTCAGAATTCTCTTACCACCTACTATACCCCGGTTCTGATCCACTTACAACTCTAGGGATCACTCCTCTGATTACATTTCTTATCAATCTTTCATTTCCTTAAAACAAACCCAAAATTCTTTTAGACGGAATTTAGGAACTCATTGCCTGTCATCAGCAAAGCTCTTATAACACCAGGCACTTTTGAGAACATGCCCTTTGCCTCTCGCTTAATCTGAAATCTAAGTTTTCTTACAGCAGTCCTTATGCTGACTTCTCACATGCAGATCACACTGAGCTGTGTTCTCTTCTTATTTCAACTGCTAAATCATTTAAATTATTCACCCTTTTTCTGTGAGAATAGCCAACTTTGATTCTAATACCATAAAACTCTACCAACCTATTCCTTTGCAGCCGGTTACTGAAATTTGGGTGTTTTATTACCAGGCTCATTGTCACTCTCTCCACTACTAATCCTACCACCGTTCCTGGTTATTTCAATATACTATTAGACTCTAGTAGATTATTTTTCCAATAACCTGATTTATTAGCTTCTTGGCCTCCTCTCTTTCATTTCTTGACCTCCATTCCATTTATTCCCCTGATCACACTGTAGATCTTGTCTTTACTAGTAACTACAATTCCTGAAAAATCTTAGTTTCAATTTCTACTCTTTATTCCACCAACTCTCATTATTCCAGCTCTTGCTCTAGAAATTTAACTCCATCAATTCCTCCACATCAGTGTAACCTACAGAATTTAGTTTCTTTCAATTTTCCAATGTATTCTATCCTACAGGTTGTCACTTCTAGTTTAATTTCATAGTCAGTGATAAGCATCACTTTCTCATACTTTTCACCAATGTCCCCCCTTCCATAATTTGGCTCGCTTGTCTAAATCATAACCTTAATTAATTTTTTAACCCCTCTATTTTCTGTAGAGTTAAATGTGACTGAAAACTATAACCAGCTGATTAACTCACATAAGACTAGTATTTACTCACTTTAATGATGTCTACTGTGCGAAAATTATAACAGTTAATTTACTTATGCTCCCAGGTGAACACTCTTTCCACTCTTCAAATCTCCAATATCTTCTATATAATTCTTACCCTCAGTTGATAATTTTACTTATTTCAAAAAAATATTAGCAATCTCAAATCAATCTATCACAACCACATTATGTTACCTGTATGGCTGCTGCTAAGTCACTTCAGTCGTTTCTGACTCTGTGCAGCCCCATAGATGGCAGCCCTCCAGGCTCCCCCATTCCTGGGATTCTCTAAGCAAGAATACTAGAGTGTGTTGCCATTTCCTTCTCCAATGCATGAAAGTGAAATGTCAAAGTGAAGTCGCTCAGTCGTGTCCAACTCTTCATGACCCCATGGACTGCAGCCTACCAGGCCCCTCCGTCCATGGGATTTTCCAGGCAAGAGTACTGGAGTGGGGTGCCTGCCTTCTCCACCTGTATAGCGCCCATGCCTAAATACCCTACTTTTTTTTCTTTCACCACTTAAGAAGTGTCTCTGTTCTTGACTTTGGTTAAGCATCCACTTGTACACTACATGACATATTCTTATATTACTTCGGCGGCTTTTCTTTTTGCATCAGATAGTTTTCCTTTTCTGCTGTATTATTTCCATGAGTTTGCAAATATGCTGTTATTTTCCCTGTTAAACACAAAGTGGAACAAAATAAACCATTTTCTTGCCCTCAATTAATTGTCTAGCTAGCTTCACATTTCTTTATTAACTCTGTAAGTGAGCAGTCTGCTTTTGCTAACTCCAATTCTCCTCTCTCTCTCTCTTTTTTTTTTTGCTAACACCAGTTCTCTACTTAAACATTTCATGAAAACTGATTCCTATCAAGTTATCGCAAAACTCTTCCAGTTGAACTGCTCTAGTCAAAGCTTTCCTTGACATGCATCCCTATGAAAGTGACTTTAGGGTTCCCAGCATCAGTCTCTATCCCAGCTTCTTGAATTTGGAGTGTTTCTGTAACAAGAACCTAAGACCTTTACTTTTGGCTTTGGAAATATGAGGTAGAGGAAGGCTGTAAAGACCATAAATAGACTATTGGTGGGAACTGAAGAACCGTGAAGAAACGTATGTACAGAATACAGACTACATATTTATCAATATGTAAATTGTTCGTTTTCACTGATCTTGCTGCTTTTTTTGAACTTTAGTTAATCTTAGACTGTGGGCCTGTAGAAGCTGGATTATAACTATTATCTGTTCTAGTACTTTCCTCCAGTGTTTAACCACTTTAAGTGGAGCATTCAGGATCTTGCCTCTGGGTAGTTCCTCATCTCTGCCCATTTGTGCTTCCTTTTTAGACAGACCAAGTGGGATGATCTGACGTACAGTCACATCTGTTCAACTCCTCCAAAAGAGAAGTTGAGCTTCAGAAAGCTACATACAGCTCATCTTTGCTCAGCATTTTCTTTGGAAGAAAAGATGCAATAGTATAAAGGATTGTACAATAAGATGAAAGAAGGGAACTTGGCACGTGAGGGTATTGGTAATGGACACAGGACAGCTGAAGCACTGGAGAAAGAATCAAAGCAAAGTAAGTGAAGCTACAGAGCAAATAATCATGTCACATTAAAACTACCAATAGTTTTATATCTTAAAATGACATGAAATTTAATATACTGGAATCCTTAAAATCAACAACTAACCTTGAAAAATGATTTTGAATAGATATACAGAGGACAAGCAGAATTAGATACTTTAAGCTCCATGGGGATGGACACTGTGTTTTTTAAATCTTTGTCTTCCCAGCAGCCAATCGAACTATTTGCATAATAGTGACTTAATAAATATTTGTTGACTATGGATGGATGAATATAAGTTAAAACCTCTCAATCTTTATATACAAATTAGGCTGGGAAGAAGAAACTGTCATATATGTTTGAGAAGTAAGTAATATAGCTAGACTAGAGTCTCAATTCAGTTCAGTCGCTCAGTCGTGTCCCACTCTTTGTGACCCCATGAATTGCAGCACCCCAGGTCTCTCCGTCCATCACCAACTCCCGGAGTTCACTCAGACTCATGTATATCGAGTCAGTGATGCCATCCAGCCATCTCATCCTCGGTCGTCCCCTTCTCCTCCTGCCCTCAATCCCTCCCAGCATCAAAGTCTTTTCCAATGAGTCAACTCTTCACATGAAGTGGCCAAAGTACTGGAGTTTCAGCTTTAGCATCATTCCTTCCAAACAAATTCCAGGGTTGATCTCCTTTAGAATGGACTGGTTGGATCTCCTTGCAGTCCAAGGGACTCTCAAGAGTCTTCCTAACACCACAGTTCAAAAGCATCAATTCTTCAGCACTCAGCCTTCTTCACAGTCCAACTCTCACATCCATACATGACTACTGGAAAAACCATAGCCTTGACTAGATGGACCTTAGTCAGCAAAGTAACGTCTCTGCTTTTGAATATGCTATCCAGGTTGGTCATAACTTTTCTTCCAAGGAGTAAGCGTCTTTTAATGTCATGGCTGCAGTCACCATCTGCAGTGATTTTGGAGCCCAAAAAATAAAGTCTGACACTGTTTCCACTGTTTCTCCATCTACTTCCCATGGAGTGATGGGACCGGATGCCATGATCTTCCTTTTCTGAATGTTGAGCTTTAAACCAACTTTTTCACTCTCCTCTTTTACTTTCATCAAGAGCCTTTTTAGTTCCTCTTCACTTTCTGCCATAAGGGTGATGTCTAAGTGGTAATAAAGGGATAAAGCTTGAAAGGGAGTAAGACAC
This sequence comes from Oreotragus oreotragus, assembly GCA_006410675.1. NCBI lineage: Eukaryota > Metazoa > Chordata > Mammalia > Artiodactyla > Bovidae > Oreotragus > Oreotragus oreotragus. The sequence continues at coordinate 101,170 of SJYX01017875.1, forward strand.
TTGCTATTATATTAATATCATCCCAAGGCATAATGTAATCAACAGAAGATCAGTTCAGTCACTCAGTCGTGTCGGACTCTTTGCAACCCCATGGACTGTAGCCTACCAGGCTCCTCCATCCATGGGTTTTTCCAGGCAAGAATACTGGAGTGGGTTGCCATTTCCTTCTCCAGGGGATCTTCCCAACCTAGGGATTGAACCCAAGTCTCCCTCATTACAGGCAGACGCTTTACCATCTGAGCCACCAGGGAAGAGCTAAGAGACTTAAGAGAAGGAAATGGCACCCCACTCCAGTGTTCTTGCCTGGAGAATCCCAGGGACAGGGGAGCCTGGTGGGCTGCAGTCCATGAGGTCGCAAAGAGTCA
>SJYX01017875.1:111221-123549 GCA_006410675.1 Oreotragus oreotragus
TGTGTATAAGAGACAGCCCTGATGCTCCACCTCCCACCCCCCCAAGGACCCCTGTTCTCCCAGAGGTGCCCCCTCCCTCCACTCCCCCTTGCCTCTCACACCCTCTGTATATGCAGCTCCAGCGGGACACCCCGGGAAGGGCCGGCCGGGGGCACGGGGGGCTCTGGGGGCCCCGGGGGCTCCCTGGGCAGCCGCGGGAGACGCAGGAAGCTCTACTCAGCGGTCCCCGGACGCTCCTTCATGGCTGTGAAGTCCTACCAGGCCCAAGCCGAGGGGGAGATCTCCCTGAGCAAGGGTGAAAAGATCAAAGGTAAAAGGGCAGGGTGCAGCCGGGCTGTGGGCAAGGGTTGGCAGGTGAACTCACCCACCGCTCAGGGAGGGGCTGGCCCACGACCAACAGTTGTCCAGGACCTGGAATGTCCAGGGCATGCTGGAGACCTCAGAGGGGCCTAGGTGCCCCTTCCGCCCCAGAGGAGCAAACAGTGGAGCTCAGATGCTGCTGAGGAGCATGCTGAGGAGGTGGGGTCCAGGCAAAAGAGAGGAGATGAGCATCTCTAAGACACCGACCCCCAAGGTCCCATCTCGCTCACCGTCACCCCTGAAGGCGGGTGTCCGGAGCCCGTTGTACAGTCGAAGGGGCAGAGCCTTGCACGGGTGAAGCGACCTGCCTGAGGCCCCCAGTCTGAACCCACAGTTCTTCTCGCTGTCTTGTGCGGAGAGTGAGGGACATGCCGCCTTGACTTCACCTCCTGCCTCTGCCAGGCGTCTTCATCTGAGACATGGGGTGGTGGTGCCCACTTTCCCGGGCTCTGACGAGATGGGCCGTAGGTGAAGCCAGTCCCTGCCGAGGGCTTCCTGAACAGAGGCTGCTGTCACGGGGCTTGCCTCTCTCCCGTTTCCCTGCCTTCCTCTGGAAAACCATGCCAGGATCCCCCGCGTGCAGACTTCACAAGGCTGCCGATATGTGTTCTTGGACAGAATGGTGCTTTGGAGACTGGAAGTACCCTGCCGTAGTTCATTCAAGGCGGGGGAGCAATTCTTTGCCCGACTCTAGGCTGGCAGACAGGCCGAGTTGCGTAGGGATTGAGAACCAGGTTGTCTGGGTTCAAGTCCCAGCTCCTGCACTTCCTAGCAGGGCGGCCTCAGGCGAGTGACTTCTCCAGGGCTCAGTGTTCTCATCTGTACAATGGGACTTTTGCGAGAATTAAAGGAGTCAGCTCTTGGAAAGTGATTCATACCTAATAAGGCCAGCTGTCATTATCATACGCGGCCCCCACTAGGGGCATTTAAAAGGAAGAGACCCTAGGCCCTGGGGGAAGCTGAGTCTGGGGGTGGAGGGGAGGGGGTCTTCCCACAGGAGACATGGTTTAAGTGGGCCTTGAAGAGCGTGCCAGGGTCAGAGTGTTAATCCGGTTGTGTGATTACGTCTGTCTTATAGTCTGTCTCCCTGGTGCCTGAGTTTCTGAAGATGAGGTCACGTGTCACCAGGGGCCGGGTCATCAGGGCCCAGGTTAATGACCCAGCACACAGAAGGCCTCAGTGCACATCTGCTGAGTGAACGAGTGAATGGATGAATGGCCAAATGCAGGAGCTAACTGTAGGGGCCAGGCTGGGGCAGTGCCTCTGGCAGGGGGACAGCGTGCCAGGGGAGAGCGTGTATGTGTGTGCATGGCTGGGTGGGGGGTCAGTTCAGTCGCTCAGTCGTGTCCAACTCTTTGCAACCCCATGAACTGCGGCACACCAGGCCTCCCTGTCCATCACCAACTGCCGGAGTTTACTCAAACTCATGTCCATTGAGTCAGTGATGCCATCCAACCATCTCATCCTCTGTCGTCCCCTTCTCCTCCCACCTTCAATCTTTCCCAGCATCAGGGTCTTTTCCATTGAGTCAGTTCTTTGCATCAGGTGGCCAAAGTATTGGAGTTTCAGCTTCAGCATCAGTCCTTCCAGTGAACAGTCAGGACTGATTTCCTTTAGGATGGACTGGTTGGATCTCCTTGCTGTCCAAGGGACTCTCAGGAGTGGGGGTCAGGTCTGTGCAAAAGAAGCAAGGGAAGCTGAGGTCAGAGGTGAGGGACCCTCGCACAGGCAGAGGGCCATGGGCTGCCTCTTCTCTGTGTCCTTCTGAATGTCAAGCCCAGTCATCCAATGTGCTGCCCTGACTTCATATCCTTTCCTTTCCTTAAAAGCTCCGATTGCCTCAGAGCACACCCACACCCATGATGTCACTGGGCTTCTTCATAGCCCAATTAAGGTAGCAGACTCCCTCTGCTCTCAGGATCAAAGCCTAGGGCCTCAGCCTGGCCTGCAAGCCCCTCCTCTGCCCACCCTGCCCCCGACACAGCCTCATCTCAGGCTACTCTTGCCTTCACCTGCAGGATTCCAGGGACCTTAGCCTCCTCATCCTTCCTCAAACGCCCCGAGTCCTTTTCCACCCTAGACCCTTTGCACATGCTGTTCCTTCTGCCCAGAAAGCCTATCCCCCCTCTCTCTGCCTCCTGCACTCCCCGCATCCTTCAGGTCTCAGCCCATATGTCACATCCTCTGAGACGCCTTCCTGATCCCCCCGTGCCTTCAGATTTATTTGTTTATAAAGATTTTTTTTGATGTGGACCATTTTTTAAGTCTTTACAGCATTTGTTAGAATATTGCTTCTGTTTTATGGTTTATGTAGAATCTTAGCTCCTTGACCAGGGATCAAACCCATGCATTGGAAGGCAAAGTCTTAACCTCTAGGACCACCAGGGAAGTCCCCTAATCAGATGTATATACTCCTATCTGGTCTTTCTCCAAAAACCCTCTCCTTTTCCCCCTCAAGCCCTGACCTCAGTTTTCCAATCATGGGGTCACTTGTAGAGTTATGACTCCACCGGCCGCCAGTCTGGAAGCTCCGTGAGGACAGGAGTGAGTAGTGTGCTGTGTCTGACAGCTCTACTCACTTCCCTGGTGGCTCAGACAGTAAAGAATCTGCCTGCAATGCCAGAGGAGACCCAGGTTTGATCCCTGGGTTGGGAAGATCCCCTGGAGAAGGGCATGGCAACCCACTCTGGTATTCTTGCCTGGAGAATCCCATGGACAGAGGAGCCTGCTGGGCTATAGTCCATGGGGTCACAAAGAGTCAGACACGACTGAGCAACTAACACAACAGCGCTACTCGGGTCCTAGCCTGATGTCTGACTCATGACTGGCACAAAATACATATTTTTTTGGTGAACAAATGATTGATTCCCAGATCATCCAGCCGGGTAAGGCAGAGTCAGCCAAGAGCCCAGACCTCTTGACACACATCTGCTCTCTTCCGTGACCTTGAGCATCTCCTGGCTGGGGTTTCCCCAGACCCTCTCAGAGGAGGTGATCGGTGCAGGGCAAAGCATCAGATGGCCCCAACCCCAACCCTAGCATGGCTTGAGCCACACCTGGGCAAGAGATTTTTCTACTTTAGCTTCAACTTCATCTATAAAATGGGAAATCAGTTGTTACCTACTGAGGTGTAAGGATAGAGTGAGTGAAGGATGTGAAGGGCCAAGTGGGAACAGAGCTGTGAAAGAGGCTGGAGAGGTGGATGGCTGTGGGCTTGTTACTGTCACTCTCATCATGATCAGGAACAGCAGCAGCAAAGCACTGGAACAGAGAGGTAGCAAGACTGGAGTGTTCAAATCCAGGCTGCAAAACCTGGGGTAAACGAGCCTGAATTTCTCCGAGCCTCTGTTTCTCCATCAATAAAATGGGGCAAATGACAGTGCCCCCTCTTAGGGTCCTGGCCCCAGTGAGAGTTGGATAGACATTAGCTGTCCCTACCGCCCATCATTGTAGGTCAATGTATGCTTGATGTCTAAGAGGTAGGTATGGTAGGCAGGGGCCTCTGGTAACAAGCAGGGGAGAGGAGAGATGATTCTAATCTCCCATCTAGAGCCAGGGGAAGCAGAGAGAAATGGAAGGAGGGATCTGGGAACAGATGACAAAAGGTTAAGTGGCAAGGATACTGCAGGAGGTGGCAGGGGTAGTGATGAGGTGTAACACGTGACCTAGGAGCCTAGCGGGGTTTAGGGAAATTACGGAGTAACTGAGTTGTGACTGGTTACCAGGGGAGATGAGAGCCAGTTGTGGACATGTTCCTAACTTGCAAGGACCATGTCATGGGACACAGCCCTTCTCCCCAGTGCCTCTCGGTGTCCCCATTGTGTTCAGGAAGCTACTATGCAGGAGTGACTATCTCCCCCTTACCCTCTGTGGGGCTTCCCTGATGGCTAAACAGCAAAGAATCCGTCTGCAATGCAGATGACAATGCAGATTCAATCGCTGGGTCCAGAAGATCCCCTGGAGAAGGGAATGGCAACCCACTCCAGTATTCTTGCCTGGGAAATCTCAAAGACAGAGGAGCCTGGCGGGCTACCATTCATGGGGCCACAAAGATTCAGATATGACCGAGCGGCTGAGCAGACACACACACTTCCCCCTTGCGCCTTCCTAAGGCTGCCCTTGGGCCAGGTTCTGGGCAAGGTGCTGAGAATTGTGGAAAGGCTGTGCATCAAATGTTGGGTGTGGGCAGCACAGAAATGCAGAAATATTTCTATTCTATGTCCCCACTCCCCATCCAGTGCTTAGCATCGGGGAAGGAGGCTTCTGGGAAGGCCAGGTCAAAGGTCGCGTCGGCTGGTTCCCCTCTGACTGCCTAGAAGAGGTGGCCAACCGCTCCCAGGAAGCAAAGCAAGGTAATGAGGAACCCCCAGGTGTCCCCGACTTACTCTAGATTCTCATGTCCCTTCCTTTCCCCCTCCTGGTGGGGGTGGGAGGTCGAAGGGAAGGCTTGAGCCAGGACCCCAGGGGGTGAACCCATGATTTCCAGAGTAGAAGGTCCAAGGTCATCCTCTGTCCCCCTGCAGAAAGCCGAAGTGACAAGGCAAAGAGACTCTTCCGGCATTATACCGTGGGCTCCTACGACAGCTTTGATGCCCCAAGGTAAATGTCCTTACACCCTCGGGCAAGCCCCCCACCCCAAATCCCTCCCACTTCACCTTTTAAATACTTCCTCCACCTTCTGAATATTTCCGCCACCTCGAAGCCCCCTCTCTTGTCTGCTCCCTCTAGCACTTCTTGGCCCTTCACATCCTTCACTCACTCTATCCTTACACCTCAGTAGGTAACAACTGATTTCCCATTTTATAGATGAAGTTGAAGCTAAAGTAGAAAAATCTCTTGCCCAGGTGTGGCTCAAGCCATGCTAGGGTTGGGGTTGGGGCCATCTGATGCTTTGCCCTGCACCGATCACCTCCTCTGAGAGGGTCTGGGGAAACCCCAGCCAGGAGATGCTCAAGGTCACGGAAGAGAGCAGATGTGTGTCAAGAGGTCTGGGCTCTTGGCTGACTCTGCCTTACCCGGCTGGATGATCTGGGAATCAATCATTTGTTCACCAAAAAAATATGTATTTTGTGCCAGTCATGAGTCAGACATCAGGCTAGGACCCGAGTAGCGCTGTTGTGTTAGTCTGTCTCTTATACACATCTAGATGTGTATAAGAGACAAATCCCCACTGGCCAGAACACAGACACGTAGGTTTGGACACATTTAATGGAAGGATGCTACGAACAAGGAGACCCTTCCCTGGATTAGGGGGAGCGGTGTGTGGGGGGGAATGTCATCTTTCAGATGCCCAGTTATGACCATCCCTCCCCCACAGCCTGGCCCTTCTGGAAGCTCAAGCCCTGGAGTCCTCCCCTCTTCCTCCCTCCCCTCCCCCAACACCCCAGGTCCTGAATTCCAGACCAATCGGACAGACACAAATGCATGCACACACTTTATGTGTTAATGCGCACACACAGTTACGTGCATGAAGAGGGACAGGCATGTGCAGGGACCCACCGCTGGTCCCCAGGTAGTAGGCAGACACACTGGACATCTCTGAAAAACACTGGCCCTCATTCTCAGACATACGGATTCAGGGAAAGAGCGGTGCAGAGAGAGCCAGCCGCACAATGAGCCATAATCATGCACCCAGAAATGACAGCCACAAATGCACCCATCTGTACCGAGCGGGACACACCCTCTCACTGTCACGGGCACGTACGTGCACAGGGCTAGAACTCCAAGGGCCTCCGGCCACACATGCACCCAGACACGTGTCATGCACACCTACAGATGTGTATAAGAGACAGGTCCTGTACAACAGAAGTGTGTGCATCCCATGCTGGCATGTGGGGAGGGGGGACAAGCAGAGCCGGCCAGGCGGGGTGGGGGCAGGGAGAAGGCACACTGACACCTTTCCCCTCCCTGGCTGCTGGCTGACTTGCTTCTGAAGCTTGATGGATGGGATTGGCCCAGGGAGGTGAGAGGGGAGGGGAAGGGAGGAAACGGGGTCAGGAATGGGAAGGAAGGGGTGCCTGGGGGCGTACGGATGTGCGTGTGTACCCCCAGAGCTAAAGTTCCCCTGTGCGTGACCGGCTCACACAGTCGGCGAGCATCTCTGTACAGATTCCCCAGGCGTGTTCTTGCCCGTGTGCCTCTGTAGGTGTGCATGACACGTGTCTGGGTGCATGTGTGGCCGGAGGCCCTTGGAGTTCTAGCCCTGTGCACGTACGTGCCCGTGACAGTGAGAGGGTGTGTCCCGCTCGGTACAGATGGGTGCATTTGTGGCTGTCATTTCTGGGTGCATGATTATGGCTCATTGTGCGGCTGGCTCTCTCTGCACCGCTCTTTCCCTGAATCCGTATGTCTGAGAATGAGGGCCAGTGTTTTTCAGAGATGTCCAGTGTGTCTGCCTACTACCTGGGGACCAGCGGTGGGTCCCTGCACATGCCTGTCCCTCTTCATGCACGTAACTGTGTGTGCGCATTAACACATAAAGTGTGTGCATGCATTTGTGTCTGTCCGATTGGTCTGGAATTCAGGACCTGGGGTGTTGGGGGAGGGGAGGGAGGAAGAGGGGAGGACTCCAGGGCTTGAGCTTCCAGAAGGGCCAGGCTGTGGGGGAGGGATGGTCATAACTGGGCATCTGAAAGATGACATTCCCCCCCACACACCGCTCCCCCTAATCCAGGGAAGGGTCTCCTTGTTCGTAGCATCCTTCCATTAAATGTGTCCAAACCTACGTGTCTGTGTTCTGGCCAGTGGGGATTTGTCTCTTATACACATCTAGATGTGTATAAGAGACAGACTAACACAACAGCGCTACTCGGGTCCTAGCCTGATGTCTGACTCATGACTGGCACAAAATACATATTTTTTTGGTGAACAAATGATTGATTCCCAGATCATCCAGCCGGGTAAGGCAGAGTCAGCCAAGAGCCCAGACCTCTTGACACACATCTGCTCTCTTCCGTGACCTTGAGCATCTCCTGGCTGGGGTTTCCCCAGACCCTCTCAGAGGAGGTGATCGGTGCAGGGCAAAGCATCAGATGGCCCCAACCCCAACCCTAGCATGGCTTGAGCCACACCTGGGCAAGAGATTTTTCTACTTTAGCTTCAACTTCATCTATAAAATGGGAAATCAGTTGTTACCTACTGAGGTGTAAGGATAGAGTGAGTGAAGGATGTGAAGGGCCAAGTGGGAACAGAGCTGTGAAAGAGGCTGGAGAGGTGGATGGCTGTGGGCTTGTTACTGTCACTCTCATCATGATCAGGAACAGCAGCAGCAAAGCACTGGAACAGAGAGGTAGCAAGACTGGAGTGTTCAAATCCAGGCTGCAAAACCTGGGGTAAACGAGCCTGAATTTCTCCGAGCCTCTGTTTCTCCATCAATAAAATGGGGCAAATGACAGTGCCCCCTCTTAGGGTCCTGGCCCCAGTGAGAGTTGGATAGACATTAGCTGTCCCTACCGCCCATCATTGTAGGTCAATGTATGCTTGATGTCTAAGAGGTAGGTATGGTAGGCAGGGGCCTCTGGTAACAAGCAGGGGAGAGGAGAGATGATTCTAATCTCCCATCTAGAGCCAGGGGAAGCAGAGAGAAATGGAAGGAGGGATCTGGGAACAGATGACAAAAGGTTAAGTGGCAAGGATACTGCAGGAGGTGGCAGGGGTAGTGATGAGGTGTAACACGTGACCTAGGAGCCTAGCGGGGTTTAGGGAAATTACGGAGTAACTGAGTTGTGACTGGTTACCAGGGGAGATGAGAGCCAGTTGTGGACATGTTCCTAACTTGCAAGGACCATGTCATGGGACACAGCCCTTCTCCCCAGTGCCTCTCGGTGTCCCCATTGTGTTCAGGAAGCTACTATGCAGGAGTGACTATCTCCCCCTTACCCTCTGTGGGGCTTCCCTGATGGCTAAACAGCAAAGAATCCGTCTGCAATGCAGATGACAATGCAGATTCAATCGCTGGGTCCAGAAGATCCCCTGGAGAAGGGAATGGCAACCCACTCCAGTATTCTTGCCTGGGAAATCTCAAAGACAGAGGAGCCTGGCGGGCTACCATTCATGGGGCCACAAAGATTCAGATATGACCGAGCGGCTGAGCAGACACACACACTTCCCCCTTGCGCCTTCCTAAGGCTGCCCTTGGGCCAGGTTCTGGGCAAGGTGCTGAGAATTGTGGAAAGGCTGTGCATCAAATGTTGGGTGTGGGCAGCACAGAAATGCAGAAATATTTCTATTCTATGTCCCCACTCCCCATCCAGTGCTTAGCATCGGGGAAGGAGGCTTCTGGGAAGGCCAGGTCAAAGGTCGCGTCGGCTGGTTCCCCTCTGACTGCCTAGAAGAGGTGGCCAACCGCTCCCAGGAAGCAAAGCAAGGTAATGAGGAACCCCCAGGTGTCCCCGACTTACTCTAGATTCTCATGTCCCTTCCTTTCCCCCTCCTGGTGGGGGTGGGAGGTCGAAGGGAAGGCTTGAGCCAGGACCCCAGGGGGTGAACCCATGATTTCCAGAGTAGAAGGTCCAAGGTCATCCTCTGTCCCCCTGCAGAAAGCCGAAGTGACAAGGCAAAGAGACTCTTCCGGCATTATACCGTGGGCTCCTACGACAGCTTTGATGCCCCAAGGTAAATGTCCTTACACCCTCGGGCAAGCCCCCCACCCCAAATCCCTCCCACTTCACCTTTTAAATACTTCCTCCACCTTCTGAATATTTCCGCCACCTCGAAGCCCCCTCTCTTGTCTGCTCCCTCTAGCACTTGATCTGGGGTAGTGGGAGGCAGGGTTAGCTTCAGACCACACAGCCCAACCCCAGACCATCCTTGGTAGCCACTGAGACTGCCCAGCTCTGGGGTAGCCAGAGACCAATGAGGTGGACTGGGGCAAGGTGGGAATGCCTGGGGGGCTGGGGAGCTCACCTGTATGGTGGCTGGAGGCTCCCGTCTCCTCACATGCTGCATCTCTGTGCAGTCCTGTACAACAGAAGTGTGTGCATCCCATGCTGGCATGTGGGGAGGGGGGGACAAGCAGAGCCGGCCAGGCGGGGTGGGGGCAGGGAGAAGGCACACTGACACCTTTCCCCTCCCTGGCTGCTGGCTGACTTGCTTCTGAAGCTTGATGGATGGGATTGGCCCAGGGAGGTGAGAGGGGAGGGGAAGGGAGGAAATGGGGTCAGGAATGGGAAGGAAGGGGTGCCTGGGGGCGTACGGATGTGCGTGTGTACCCCCAGAGCTAAAGTTCCCCTGTGCGTGACCGGCTCACACAGTCGGCGAGCATCTCTGTACAGATTCCCCAGGCGTGTTCTTGCCCGTGTGCCTCTGTAGGTGTGCATGACACGTGTCTGGGTGCATGTGTGGCCGGAGGCCCTTGGAGTTCTAGCCCTGTGCACGTACGTGCCCGTGACAGTGAGAGGGTGTGTCCCGCTCGGTACAGATGGGTGCATTTGTGGCTGTCATTTCTGGGTGCATGATTATGGCTCATTGTGCGGCTGGCTCTCTCTGCACCGCTCTTTCCCTGAATCCGTATGTCTGAGAATGAGGGCCAGTGTTTTTCAGAGATGTCCAGTGTGTCTGCCTACTACCTGGGGACCAGCGGTGGGTCCCTGCACATGCCTGTCCCTCTTCATGCACGTAACTGTGTGTGCGCATTAACACATAAAGTGTGTGCATGCATTTGTGTCTGTCCGATTGGTCTGGAATTCAGGACCTGGGGTGTTGGGGGAGGGGAGGGAGGAAGAGGGGAGGACTCCAGGGCTTGAGCTTCCAGAAGGGCCAGGCTGTGGGGGAGGGATGGTCATAACTGGGCATCTGAAAGATGACATTCCCCCCCACACACCGCTCCCCCTAATCCAGGGAAGGGTCTCCTTGTTCGTAGCATCCTTCCATTAAATGTGTCCAAACCTACGTGTCTGTGTTCTGGCCAGTGGGGATTTGTCTCTTATACACATCTAGATGTGTATAAGAGACAGACTAACACAACAGCGCTACTCGGGTCCTAGCCTGATGTCTGACTCATGACTGGCACAAAATACATATTTTTTTGGTGAACAAATGATTGATTCCCAGATCATCCAGCCGGGTAAGGCAGAGTCAGCCAAGAGCCCAGACCTCTTGACACACATCTGCTCTCTTCCGTGACCTTGAGCATCTCCTGGCTGGGGTTTCCCCAGACCCTCTCAGAGGAGGTGATCGGTGCAGGGCAAAGCATCAGATGGCCCCAACCCCAACCCTAGCATGGCTTGAGCCACACCTGGGCAAGAGATTTTTCTACTTTAGCTTCAACTTCATCTATAAAATGGGAAATCAGTTGTTACCTACTGAGGTGTAAGGATAGAGTGAGTGAAGGATGTGAAGGGCCAAGTGGGAACAGAGCTGTGAAAGAGGCTGGAGAGGTGGATGGCTGTGGGCTTGTTACTGTCACTCTCATCATGATCAGGAACAGCAGCAGCAAAGCACTGGAACAGAGAGGTAGCAAGACTGGAGTGTTCAAATCCAGGCTGCAAAACCTGGGGTAAACGAGCCTGAATTTCTCCGAGCCTCTGTTTCTCCATCAATAAAATGGGGCAAATGACAGTGCCCCCTCTTAGGGTCCTGGCCCCAGTGAGAGTTGGATAGACATTAGCTGTCCCTACCGCCCATCATTGTAGGTCAATGTATGCTTGATGTCTAAGAGGTAGGTATGGTAGGCAGGGGCCTCTGGTAACAAGCAGGGGAGAGGAGAGATGATTCTAATCTCCCATCTAGAGCCAGGGGAAGCAGAGAGAAATGGAAGGAGGGATCTGGGAACAGATGACAAAAGGTTAAGTGGCAAGGATACTGCAGGAGGTGGCAGGGGTAGTGATGAGGTGTAACACGTGACCTAGGAGCCTAGCGGGGTTTAGGGAAATTACGGAGTAACTGAGTTGTGACTGGTTACCAGGGGAGATGAGAGCCAGTTGTGGACATGTTCCTAACTTGCAAGGACCATGTCATGGGACACAGCCCTTCTCCCCAGTGCCTCTCGGTGTCCCCATTGTGTTCAGGAAGCTACTATGCAGGAGTGACTATCTCCCCCTTACCCTCTGTGGGGCTTCCCTGATGGCTAAACAGCAAAGAATCCGTCTGCAATGCAGATGACAATGCAGATTCAATCGCTGGGTCCAGAAGATCCCCTGGAGAAGGGAATGGCAACCCACTCCAGTATTCTTGCCTGGGAAATCTCAAAGACAGAGGAGCCTGGCGGGCTACCATTCATGGGGCCACAAAGATTCAGATATGACCGAGCGGCTGAGCAGACACACACACTTCCCCCTTGCGCCTTCCTAAGGCTGCCCTTGGGCCAGGTTCTGGGCAAGGTGCTGAGAATTGTGGAAAGGCTGTGCATCAAATGTTGGGTGTGGGCAGCACAGAAATGCAGAAATATTTCTATTCTATGTCCCCACTCCCCATCCAGTGCTTAGCATCGGGGAAGGAGGCTTCTGGGAAGGCCAGGTCAAAGGTCGCGTCGGCTGGTTCCCCTCTGACTGCCTAGAAGAGGTGGCCAACCGCTCCCAGGAAGCAAAGCAAGGTAATGAGGAACCCCCAGGTGTCCCCGACTTACTCTAGATTCTCATGTCCCTTCCTTTCCCCCTCCTGGTGGGGGTGGGAGGTCGAAGGGAAGGCTTGAGCCAGGACCCCAGGGGGTGAACCCATGATTTCCAGAGTAGAAGGTCCAAGGTCATCCTCTGTCCCCCTGCAGAAAGCCGAAGTGACAAGGCAAAGAGACTCTTCCGGCATTATACCGTGGGCTCCTACGACAGCTTTGATGCCCCAAGGTAAATGTCCTTACACCCTCGGGCAAGCCCCCCACCCCAAATCCCTCCCACTTCACCTTTTAAATACTTCCTCCACCTTCTGAATATTTCCGCCACCTCGAAGCCCCCTCTCTTGTCTGCTCCCTCTAGCACTTGATCCGGGGTAGTGGGAGGCAGGGTTAGCTTCAGACCACACAGCCCAACCCCAGACC
>SJYX01017875.1:155027-169075 GCA_006410675.1 Oreotragus oreotragus
ACTCCCGGCCCCGCCCCCTCACCGTCTGTCCCTTCCCAGCCCCGCCCCTCGCTGCGCTTCCTGTTGGCCCGCACCTTCCGTTAGACCCTGGCCACGCCCACCAAAAGTCGCCGCCCCACCTCTCTCCGCCCTCACTCCCGGCTCCGCCCCCTCATCGTGTTCACTGGGGGCCTACCATACCACTCCAGGCCCTTCACCCGCGCCAAGGACTCACCGGTCCCGGCGTCCAGCAGTCCCACAGATGACGTTCAAGTTCTCAAAGCGGATGCTGCTCACGCGCCCACTTTCCATGGCCCCGGGGAACTCGGCTTCCAGGGCCTCCAGGACCTCCACGTGGGTAAGGTCCTCTTCAGGCTGGGGATGTCGGGCCGAGTTAAGTCCAGGTGCAAAAGTCCCCACCCTAGACCCCACCTGCAGAACCTGCCAGAGCGAGGAGGTTAGGAATCTTTCAGGTAGAAAGGCATCTGCTGCCATTCTAGGTCATTCTCAGACAAAAAAAATCAATCCTCACCAAGCCGATTTGCCAAAAGTCAATGAACAGTAGGCTGAATGATTCACCAGTTGGCCAACTTTGCCTATCTATCGAAAACTTTTCCAGAAACCTGCGTTGGATGGTGAGGTTTTGGCAGCCCTTGGAAGATTTCCGCAAGGACTTAAGCTGTACATTTTTCCTTTTATAGTCATATTAGCATTTTAAGGACTGTTCCTTTGTCAATAAATAAGGATCGTAGGGGAGGGGTTGACATCTTGTCAATCTATTTAACATTCAGAAAACACACTGATCACTAACCACATTTCAGTCTCAGATTACAGCGTGGAGGGTGATAGCATATGTCATACATAAAACTGCCAAGAAGCTACAGTGAACTCAAGAAATTGGTCACCTCCAGGAAGGCAAGCCTTGGGTGTGTATGTTGAGCGGCGGAGGCGGGGATGGGGTTGTTTCATGTTCAAAGACACGAAGAGAAGCAATGGAGTGTGGATTGGCCTTGTCAACAAGAACGGTGATCCCTGCGTCAGGGTAAAGTGACACAGATCACCTGAGGGAACATTCAGGGGCTTGTGCCTGGCAAGCCTCATTTAATTCTCAAATTAAAGGGTGAGACCTTAATAGCTACCTCTGCTGAAGCAGGAATGGCCACAGAAACCATACACGGCGTAACCACTTCACTGAGTCTGTCAAACACCTAAGCTTTTTAAAAATGAGTTTTTGCACTATCTGTCCATTTTACAGATTTTCCTAGTAGACGGATTAGCAGGATTCCTTCCCCCTGTCCTCTGTCTCCCTTCTCTCCGCCTCTCTCAACGATGGCCCCTTTGACAAATTCACAATTTATTTTCAGCCACTTACTCTGCTAAGCTGCGGAGGTTGGATTCAAGGCCTGTCCACTGCCCCAGCAGGGATCTGGGGTCACGGGCTGGGGGAGGGCCACTCACCGGGGTCTCCATGCACAGACAAAGCGGCTGAGCGGCAGGCGGCATAGGGAACTTCCGGATGCACGGGAGCTCTCGGTCCAGCGCCTCGTATTCTGCAATGACCTGACGCAGATACTGTTTCCTGGGAAAACAGCCAGTGGACAAGGACCTCCCAAGGTCAGGGGTTGGTGCCCTCGAGCTTAGAGAAGCTGAGGTCAGAAATCACGGGGCCAAGGACCACTCACGAGGATTTGACAGGTCTGCCCAGGCTCCGCATCTCCTCTGGGGTCTCTCGATCCACAAGGAGCACTCCTGGGGATGGAAAGTCCAAGTCCATCGGTTGCCCTGAGCACTCCTCACACCTTATTCTGCTTAAGCGGCATCACCAAGTGACCGGCTGTGCCACTCCCAGGATAGCGCCTCCGCCAGTTTGGCTGCTGTGTCTCAGCCCCAGATTCCACCCTGCTCCACCCAGCTGTGGGATACCCCAGAGCTGGGACTCGCTACCAACCCCATTTCCCTTCCGACTTTTGGGGTCCCCTTCAGTTCAGTCGCTCAGTCGTGTCTGACTTTGCGACCCCATGAATTGCAGCACGCCGGGCCTCTCTGTTCATCACCATCTCCCAGAGTTCACTCAGACTCACGTCCATCGAGTCCGTGATGCCATACCCATCTCATCCTCGGTCGTCCCCTTCTCCTCCTGCCCCTAATCCGTTCCAGCATCAGAGTCTTCTCCAGTGAGTCAACTCTTCGCATGAGGTGGCCAAAGTACTAGAGTTTCAGCTTTAGCATCATTCCTTCCAAAGACATCCAGGGTTGATCTCCTTCAGAATGGACTGGTTGGATCTCCTTGCAGTCCAAGGGACTCTCGAGTCTTCTCCAACACCACAGTTCAAAAGCATCAGTTCTTTGGTGCTCAGCCTTCTTCACAGTCCAACTCTCACATCCATACATGATCACAGGAAAAACCATAGCCTTGACTAGACGGACCTGTGTTGGCAAAGTAATGTTCTCTGCTTTTGAATATACAATCTAAGTTGGTCATAACTTTTCTTCCAAGGAGTAAGCGTCTTTTAATTTCATGGCTGCAGTCACCATCTGCAGTGATTTTGGAGCCCCCAAAAATAGTCTGACACTGTTTCCACTGTTTCCCCATCTATTTCCCATGAAGTGATGGGACCAGATGCCATGATCTTCGTTTTCTGAATGTNTAAGCATCTTTTAATTTCATGGCTGCAGTCACCATCTGTAGTGATTTTGGAGCCCCCAGAAATAAAGTCTGACACTGTTTCCACTGTTTCCCCATCTATTTCCCATGAAGTGATGGGACCAGATGCCATGATCTTCGTTTTCTGAATGTTGAGCTTTAAGCCAACTTTTTCACTCTCCTCTTTCACTTTCATCAAGAGGCTTTTTAGCTCCTCTTCACTTTCTGCCATAAGGGTGGTGTCATCTGCATATCCGAGGTTATTGATATTTCTCCTGGCAATCTTGATTCCAGCGTGTGTTTCTTCCAGTCCAGCGTTTCTCATGATGTACTCTCAGAGACTCACAAATTTCCAGAGGCTTTCTCTTGCCTTCAGGATAAAGTCCTCCCCTGCTATGGGGACTCATTCCTCAATGTGTGGTCTGAGGGAGCCTCTCAGGGTCCCCTCCAGACCTAAGGGATGAGAATCTGCATTTTAAACAGATCCCCCCTGAGAACCACCTGCCCTGCGTCACGTATGGTCCCTCTGCTGAGCTCTCTGCGTTTCTCTCTGGCCATCCTGGCCTCCCTTCCATCCTTCCAATGTAGTAATCTCTTTCTCAAGTCTGTCCACTTAACAATAACTACATGTTTACAGTCCCTTTTGCAAAGCCAAACACCTTTTAAAGTTCTTTCTACTGAATCCTCACAACAACTTCTGAGGTAGTGTAGTTTAACACTAAACTAGAGATGACGTATCAGTTCAGTTCAGTCACTCAGTGTCTGACTCTTTGTGACCCCATGGACTGCAGCACGCCAGGCTTCCCTGTCCATCATCAACTCCCAGAGCTTGCTCAAACTCATGTCCATAGAGTCAGTAACACCATCTAAGCATCTCATCCTGTCATGCCCTTCTCCTCCTGCCTTCAGTCATTCCCAGCATCAGGGTCTTTTCAAATGAGTCAGTTCTTCACATCAGGATGTATAATGAACCCAAATGTTCCAATACCTAGCTTCAGTCAATATCAATATCAATATTTTGCCAATCTTGTTTCATCTAGGGACTTCGCCACCACACAGAGAAGCACAGAGAAGTTAAGTGATTTTCCCAAGGTCACACAGCCCACGTGATAGAATTATGATGAAAACCGAGCCATCTGGATCCAGAACATGTTCTCAATCCCCCAGGCAGCTGCCTCCCATCCCACTATTGTCTACACAACAACTTCCTAACTTCTCAACCTCTGTCTCTCTCCTTCATTCATCCCATCAGAATAGCACTTTTTGCTCCTGTTTCTTGGGTGGTTTTATAGTTATTCATTTATCTGGAGCTGTGCTGGCTCTTCATTGCTACATGGGTTTTGCTCTAGCTGCAGAGAGCGCGGGCTACTTCCTAGTTGTGGTGGGCAGGCTTCTCACTGCAGCGGCTTTTGTTGTGGACCATGGGCTCTAGGCATGCAGGCTTCAATCGTCGCAGCACACAGCCTCAGTAGTTGTGGCCCACAGGCTTAGTTGTCCCAGGGCATGTGGGATCTTCCCATGGGATCTCCCATAGGGAGTGAACCCATGACTCCTGAATTAGCAGGTGGATTCTTTACCATTGAGCCACTAGGGAAGCCTCAGAATACCATTTTGAAATGGCCACCTCCACTTTCCTCAAAACCCTCCCAGGACTTCTCGTTGTCTTTGGGATAAATTAAGACCGAGACCATATAGGACCAGACCCTGCTGATGTCTCAAGCCCGATCAGACACCATCGACCTCCTCACTTGCTGCATTCCAGAAACATCACCCTTCTGTGACTTGAGCTCTTCATAGCCCCCTCCTGCCACAGGACCTTGACACATGCTGTAAATCCACGTAGCGCTCTCTTCCCCCTCACTTAGCTCATCACGACTCCTTGAGCATATGAAGAGTTCCTGTCTTGAATGCATAACACCATGTATTGGCTGTGATCACAGCTGCCTTTTTACGTTTATTTCTATGAGTCTCTAATTATAACATGAACAACATGAGGTCAGGGGCTTGTCTTCTGCTCTTGGCATCTAGCAAAGCACCAGGCACCTAGTTGTAAGAATTTATTGGATGAAGACTGGAGGGATATAATCACCAAATGCAATATATTGTCTTTGTTTAGATCTTAATTAAAACAAACCAACTGTAAAAAATGAAAGTTTTTAATAATTAGGGAAATTCAAATATATCCTAGATGAGATGATATTCAAGAAAAATTTATGATTTTTTGCTGGTTGTAATTAATGGCATGGTAGGTCTGTTTTCTAAAACTAGTTTTAAAACAAAATTTGTCCTATAGAATGTCCCCCCAAAAAGTGTGTGTGTGGATGTCTAGGTGCAACAAGATTAGCAAAATATTGATAGTTATTGAAGTTAGGTATTGGAATGCATGGATTTATTAAATATTTTCTCTATTTTTGTGAATGTTTGAATTTTTCCATAGTCGAGAAAAATCTTTTACATTCCTATCACAGATAATTTAGAAATAAAGTTATATGCCCTGGAAAAGTGTGTGAAATGACTTGGAAAATGACTCTAGCAACATCAAAGTGATATGTTTAAAATGTGAATAAAACTGTTTCTCATGAAATGTGGCATTGGAAATAAAGATTCCTAAATTACAACCATGATTTTAATATATTTGTTTCAATGTATATGCATAACTTAATAAAGGTATACATTTATAAATGAGTACTTATTGAATAATTGAGTAAACATAATACTTTCAAACATCAACAGACACCTCCAAGGCCTCCTGTGTGCCCTGAAGGATGATGCAGACAAAGAGATTAATGAGACCTCCACCCTTCCCTCCAAGAGCTTTTGGTCTGGTGGGGAAAACGGTCACTGTAAAGTGCAGTACTTGCTACAGTGGAGGTGTCACAAGGTGGACAGTCTGGGGGCAATCAAGGAAGGCTCCTTGGAGGAGGTGATGTCTACCATGAGACTTAAGGGATACAAGAGGAGTTTGCCAAATAAAGAAATGGCAGAGACCCCCCTCACTAAAAAAAAGAAGAAGAAAGAAAGAAATTGCAAAGAAAGGGATATTTTATGCAGAAGCATCACAGGATGTGTGGGCGGGGCACTAAGGTCTTTAAGCAAAAGAGAATATTCCCAGAATTCTCTTCAGGCCCAAAGCTAAGGAGTACTTCTTGCAATTATAGGTTATTAATTATCTGTGAGATAACGTGTGTCATTTCCACCTTCCTTGCATGAGAACAGGCTGAGTCATTTCATTCATTACTACAGGCAAACCACTTGGGACCCACAGGCTTTCTAATGGCCTAAGCCAAAATTTGCAACCCGACAAGCTAAAAATGTTACTGACTCCAAAATACCACAAAGAAAATAGAAAAATTGAAGTGAACAAATATTGATCTACAAAATGGGCCAACTGGTCAATTCAATGCCACTCAAATTTTTCTGGAGCTATACATAAAGTTTTGATGCTTTCGAACTGTTAAGAGTTCTGTTGGTGTTAGAGAAGACTCTTGAGAGTCCATTGAACTGCAAGGAGATCAAACCAATCAATCCTAAAGGAAATTAGTCCTGAATTATTCATTGGAAGGACTGATGCTGAAGCTGAAGCTCCAATACTTTAGCCACTTGATACGAATAACTGACTCATTGGAAAAGACCCTGATACTGGGAAAGATTGAAGCCAGGAGGAGAAGGTGATGATAGAGGATGAGATGGTTGGATGGCATTACCAACTGAGTAAACATGAATTTGAGCAAACTCCAGGCTATCGTGAAGGTCGGGGAAGTCTAGAGTGCTGCAGTCCATGGGGTGGCAAAGAGTCGGACATGACTGAAGCGAACTAGCACAGCAGGGGGAAAACTCTTGAGAGTCCCTTGGACTGCAAAGAGATCAAACCAGTCAATCCTAAAGGAAATCATCCCTGAATATTCATCGGAAGGACTGATGCTGAAACTGAAACTCCAATACTTTGGCCACCTGATGCCAACAGCTGACTCATTGGAAAAGGCCCTGATGCTAGGAAAGATTGAAGGCAGGAGGAGAAGGGGATGACAGAGGATGAGATGGTTGNGAAGGACTGATGCTGAAACTGAAACTCCAATACTTTGGCCACCTGATGCCAACAGCTGACTCATTGGAAAAGGCCCTGATGCTAGGAAAGATTGAAGGCAGGAGGAGAAGGGGATGACAGAGGATGAGATGGTTGAATGTCATCACAAACTTGATGGACATGAGTTTGAGAAAGCTCCGGGAGTTGCTGATGAACAGGGAAGCCTGGCATGCTGCAGTCCATGGGGTTGCAAAAGAGTCAGACATGACTGAGTGACGGAACTGAATTGATAAATAAAGTATACTTATCAGGTGGGTGCCTCAGTCTAGGTAGAGATGTGGGGTGGGGGGTCTCCAAACAGAAGAGGTTTTCAAAGGCACTAACAGAGACTGGAGGACAGAGAAACTGTCCGTTTTGCCACTAGAGCATTTACTGTGCCTAGCCTAGCACCTGGCACAGAGTAGATGCTTACAGCCAACACCCAGAAAGGAGACCCTGTCAATGATTTCCATCCTTATTCCTCACTTGAGGAGTGTCCATTCCCCACCCACGGGAGAGATGGGGAGGGAACCAGGTGAGGCTCACCAATCCCCAGGATCCTCAGAAATATCTCATCCAGTGTAAACCAATGCCTTTGACCCCTACTGCTCATCATAATTACCTGGCAAGCAGTCAAAAACTATAGATGCTAGGGCCCCAGTCCTAGAGATCCCGGTTAATTGGAATCTGAAGTAGGATTAGATATAAATTCTTTAAAAACTTTCTCCCACCTGATTTATAGACCCAATGACTAAAATAATCATAATAATTTCATTCTTTTTGCCAGGCATTGAGACAAGAGTGAGTGGGTGCTTAGCGCCGGCCAATGAGATGTGAGGAGAGATTATTTGGAATTCTTAAGATTAAAACCTTTGGAATGATGCCTGGAACTTTGGCAGCCATTTGGTGACCATGAGGTATGCAAGCTAGTGTGCAAAAGGGATATATCCCAGACTAAAAAGCAGGGAAACAGAAATTGGCTTCTCAATAACATTCACTGAGCTGCTGATCCACCCAAACACAAACCCTGCTCCATCTATAGGCTTCTTTTACAGTGAGATAATGTCTTTCCTATTCTTTATACTAGGCTTCCCACATGGCTCAGTGGTAAAGAATCTCTTGCCGCCAAGCAGGAGACGTGGGCTTGAAACCTGGGTTGGGAAGATCCCCAGGAGAAGGAAATGGTAACCCACTCCAGTATCCTCGCCTGGGAAATGCCACGGATAGAGGAGGCTGGCGGGTATAGTTCATGGGATCGCAAAGAGTCAAGCACAACTTAGCAACTGAACAACAATTCTTTATACTTCCTTAAGTCCAGTTCTGTATTACCTTTTAGCCAAATGAAATGTCACCAAGATACCACTTTAGAAATGTTCAATGAGAAAATGAAGGAAGGAATGAGCTGTGCTAAAGCAGAGCGGAAATAGGCAGCCCTGGAAGATGAGCCTGACAGCTGGCACAGGCTACATAGGGCCTTAAACACTGGATTGAGGGGCTGGTGCCCTATCCTGGGAGTGATGGGGAACATGGAAGAGCTGCGAGCAAGGGAGAGAAAGGGTTAGGGCTGGGTGTCAGAAAGTTTTCTCTGGAGCTATGTAGGGGATGGGTGGGAGGGAAGAAACTGGAGGCCAGGGACTCAGGTGGAGAAAGCGTCCATTGGAAGTGGACATGCCCTGAGCTGGGGATGTGGGGACGGGGCAGAGAGAACGAGAACGAAGACAGGGTTAGGAACTGATGGCAATGGGAGGGAACGGGAGTCAGCGGAACGATGCCTGGAGTCTGGACTGGGTTGGTCCTAGGGTTATTCAAAGATGGGAAGCAGGGAGAAGGAGTAGCTTCGGGAGAAGATGCTAAGTCCGGTGGTGGAGACAAAAAGGGTGTGAGGGACCAGGGCAGGACGTCTCTAGGGGCTCTTGGCCTCCAGAAGAGTTGTTAAGGCCCCAGAGGCTCATGGGAAATGTAGTTCCGGGTCCAGACCATTGGCCAAGGAACTGCAAAGGCTCACGGGAAATGGCGGTTTGCGGTCTTAAAGGGTACTGCCTAGTGGACACAAGAAGTTGAGGGTAGCTCTCTCTTTGGAAGGCCAGTAACTCACTCACGGCCAGGCCGCAAGGCAGGCTGTGACCAAGGCTCGGATGAAGGCCCTTCACCCCCACGCTTGCTTACAAACGCACAGTTACCTGCGTCCCTGTGCATGCCGGGGTTGCCCATGGCGGAGGAGCACAGGCGCTCCACCTCCTGTTGCATCCTGGGAAGGCGGGTGGGGGTTGTCTGAGGAGGACGGGGAGAGGAGCTCTGACTGGGCCACCCGCCCCAGCTCTGTCTGCCTGCTGCTTTCTCCCTCTTGTTGTTGAAGCCCCGGGGGAAAAATGTGGACGGCTGAGTCCACATGGGCCTCTGGTTTCTCTTCATCTCTGGGACCCTCTGTGTGTCCCAGTGCCTTCTTGCCCAGCTTCCTTTTTCTTCCTCAACGTCTCCCGGTCTCCTGGAGCCTCTTTCCCCACTCCTGTCACTCGCACTGTCTTCCTCATCTGCTCCCCAAGTCTCTGTCCCCCTCCTTTCCTCCCTCTTTCCGCATTTCTTTATCCTGACTTCTCCCTGTCGCTCTCGCCATCTCTCCTCTACTCTTTCCCTCGTTTTCTCTGCCCTCTTTCTCCCCACATCTCTCCCCTTCCCTTGTTCCATCTCCCCAGTCTCCCCCATCAGTTTCCCCAGCACCGCCCCATCCCCCCTTCCCTCTCTGTCTTCATTGTTTTCTGGCTCTCTCTAACCCTATCGCCCCCTCTCTGGCTCCCTACCTCTCTCCCCATCTCTCCCAGTCTCCTTTTTCCCTCTTTCCCCATCTCTCTTCTCTCATAGCTGCCTCTGTCCGGCCCCTTGTCCTCCCCGCCTCTGTCATCCCTTTTCTGTTCCCACTTGCCCTCCGCGCATCCCCGTTTCACGCAGGAACTGGTTAGATACAGGCGAGATTCAAACAGAAACTGGGTTCTATATAGGGGAGGGAAAGGTGGGCAGGGGGCCTGGTTGCCATGGCACCTCCAGTGGGTGGGGGAGGGGCTGGGAGTGGAGGAGTTTAGCCACAGTGGTGCCCACAAAGCAGCTCTTCTTTGTGTCTGCCGAGCTCTCAGCAGGGGAGGGAAGCCCAGACTTTTCCCCTTATTTTGTCTTTCTCAGTCGGTCTCTGTTACCTGTATCTCAAGCCTTCTCTCCACTTAACTGGTCGTTGCCTTAACTGTCAGTTATTCCTGCTTGATAAGCATTGGTTCTCTGCTTTTTAGTAGTAGCACCTCGATTTTCTGAGTCACTAGTATTTGTGGTGCTGGAGAAGACTCTTGAGAGTCCCTTGGACCGCAAGGAGATCAAACCAGCCAATCCTAAAGGAAATCAGTCCTGAATATTCGCTGGAAGGACTGACGCTGAAGCTGAAACTCCAATACTTGGGCCACCTGATTTCGAAGAACTGACTCATTTGAAAACATCCTGATGCTGGGAAAGACTGAAGGCGGGAGTGTTGTAGCCACACGTTCCTGGAAACAAACTCAAGCAGAAGGACGATGCAGATAGTGAAGTGCGGTTTATTACACCGGCGGGCCCAAGGCAGAGTCTCCTCTTAGCCGAGGACCCCAACCAGTTTTTGTGAAAACCTTATATACCCTAAGTGTAAGTGCCCAAACCCACCTCCCCAAATTCCCTGAAACTAGTCTGAACAAAGGAAGAGAAAGATACAAAGTTAACCCATGATTCCTATGCCTTAAGCCTAGGTAGTTAACAGTGGGCAATTATCAATAGGCCTGTGGTCATACCCCAATAAGCATAATAGAATTTATGATTCTATTTGGTTACACAGATAATTAGGGTATTCTTTTAGGCAATGGAGAGTCTAGTTATGAGCCCTGCGGTTCTTCCATCCAAGAGGTCTGGTTTTCCTTGACTTCCCTGGTAGCTCAGACAGTA
Organism: Oreotragus oreotragus; assembly: GCA_006410675.1. Taxonomy (NCBI): domain Eukaryota; kingdom Metazoa; phylum Chordata; class Mammalia; order Artiodactyla; family Bovidae; genus Oreotragus; species Oreotragus oreotragus. Next base: position 165,668 of record SJYX01017875.1, read on the forward strand.
AAGTGTTTGTCTACAATGTGGGAGACCTGGGTTCGATCCCTGGGTAGGGAAGGTTCCCTGGAGAAGGAAACGGCAACCCACTCCAGTACTCTTGCCTAGAAAATCCCATGGACAGAGGAGCTTGGTGCAGGCTACTGTCCATGGGGTCGCAAAGAGTCGGGCATGACTGAGCCACTTCACTTCATGTCGTTTCCATAGCTACTGGGCATATAGCTCAAAGTCCACAGTCGGACCCAAGATGGAGTCCTGCTTTCAAGACAGAGCCTGTTCTGTCTGTTTCCTCCTACAGGAGAAGTGGGGGACAACAGAGGATGAGATGCTTGGATGGCATCATCAATTCTATGGACATAAGTTTGAGTAAGCTCCGGGAGTTGGGGATGGACAGGGAAGCCTGGCATGCTGCAGTCCATGGAGGCACAAAGAGTTGGACACGACTGAGGGACTGAACTAAACTGAGCCTGAAAAGCAATCTAGGATAGTCAACCTTGGACTTTTGCTAGATCCATTATACAACAGGGTCTTTCTTTTTCCAGTGAGGTTAAGAGGCTGGTTTGAGCTGCTGAGGACCATCACATTGCCATATGGGGAGAGAGCCTGCCTGAATGCAAAGACAACAGGAGGAAAGGAGAAACCAAAGATACAAACAGTCAGATTCCTGATGATTTTGAGGCACCTAGATCTAGCTGTGCCTGAAGCCGTCACTCACTCAATTAATTCCGTGTTATTGCTTAGGTAATTTGAGTTTCTGTCATTGGCAATTACAACAGTCCAGACTTCAGTGGAATCATTTCCAGACCCAGTTCCTTTGTAGCCCAGACTCCCTCTCAGCATCCTTATGTCTTTTTCTCTCCCATTAGACTGTCCTTTACTTCTAGTTGCCAAGTTCATCCCTATAGGAGAGGACACATTTTTCATTCTGATGGCCACAAGCACACCCAGCCTGCACAGCCCCATCAGTCTCCAAACTCTATCCCTTCTGCTTCCTGACTCCACTCTTTCTTCTCTTCATTCCTAAAGCCCAATACCCACTCTGGTTTCAAGGTCCTTTCTTGCCTGGACCCTCCCCCCACAGACTCCTTCTTGCCCTCACATCCTCCAGTCTCTTCCCCACAAGGTTTCAGAGGGGTCTTTCAGCACTCAGAGCTGATCCCTCCCCTGTGCTCAGCCCTCCCATGGCTCCTCAGCACCTTGGACAACGTTTCAGTCAGGCGTTTGACAGATACATGATCTGGTCCTAGCTTCTTCTCTCACCTCGTACCTTCAAAACACTCTTCAGCTACCTTTTACTAATTATTTAATTAATCCCTCACCTCTGTCTCCACTCTCCACATGGTGCCTTTTCCTGGTGCCCAAATCCCCTCATCCTTTCAAAAGAAGCTCAAGTGCCCCCTCCTCCAGGAAGCCTTCTCTGACTCCTCCTCCTATCAGTTATGTTTTCTGTCTCCTCTCTGTGCACATTCTTTATCTGCTTCCCCACCTCCCCCCATGCACCCCAGGCCTCTGAACACAGTGCACTCTGCCTGTCTTGCTCAGGGATTTGGGTCTTTGTCTGTCTTCCACTCCAGACCATCCCTGACTCCTCTCTGGTTCTCCAGCATCAGGAAAGTGTGAAACGTGACTGTTGAATGAATGAATGAGTGACGATTCCCCTCTATTACTGTGACCTGCACTCAGCAACCCCCAAGCCCACTGCCCCCTCCCTGTTGGTCCACATGATGTAACATAGAATGAAGAAGTGAGTACAGACTCTGGAGTCAAACAGGCTAGCATCAAATGCCATGTCCAGGCTGTGGAACCTTGGGCAAATGTCTTCTCCTCTTTGAGCCTTTGTTTCCTCCTCTCTTGCCAATAATGCTGCCTTGAAGGGCTGCTGTGGCTGCTGCTGCTGCTGCTAAGTCACTTCAGTCGTGTCCGACTCTGTGCGACCCCATAGATGGCAGCCCACCAGGCTCCTCCGTCCCTTGGATTCTCCAGGCAAGAACACTGGAGTGTGTTGCCATTTCCTTCTCCAATGCATGAAAGTGGAAAGTGAAGTCATGTCCGACTCCTAGAAACCCATGAGCTGCAGCCTACCAGGCTCCTCCGTCCATGGGATTTGCCAGGCAAGAGTACTGGAGTAGCTTGAAGGACTGCTGCTGCTAAGTCGCTTCAGTCGTGTCCGACTCTGTGCGACCCCATAGACAGCAGCCCACTAGGCTCCTCTGTCCCTGGGATTCTCCAGGCAAGAATACTGGAGTGGGCTGCCATTTCCTTCTCCAATGCATGAAAGTGGAAAGTGAAAGGGAAGTCACTCAGTCGTGCCCGACTCTTAGCGACCCCATGGACTGCAGCCTCCCAGGCTGCTCTGTCCATGGGATTTTCCAGGCAAGAGTACTGGAGTGGGGTGCCATTGCCGTCTCCACTTGAAGGGCTAATGGTGCTTAAATAAAGCAAGATACAGCAAAGCACCCACGTGTGAGCCGGACACAAAAGAGACACTCAGTTGAAGGTTGCTCCCTCTCCCAGTTCTTAGCCTCAGGCGTTAGCTGCCTCTTCTGGGGCTCTCTCCTTCTTCTCTCTTTGGGTGTCTCTCTGCATCTCTGGGTGTCTGTCTCTCTCTTCTTCCCTCTGGCATCTGGGTCTCTTAAATCCCCACCTCTCCGTGTCTTTTTCTTTCCTCTGTGATTTGGTCTTCTTTTCTCCCTACCTGTCTGTCTCTGGAACCCTGCCTCATTCATCTCTCTGTGCCTGAATGTGAATTGCTCTGTCACGTGTCTCTGACTTTCTTTGTCTGCCTCCCATTCTCTGGGTCTCTGTGCCTTTCTGCGTGTCTCTGTCTCTGTGTCTCTCTCTGTCTCCATTGCTTTATTTGCTCTCTGTTTCTATCTCTCTACCCCCTTCCCTGTGTTTCTGCCTTAGCCCCACCTGTCTGCCACTGCCACTCACCCCACCTCTCTAGGATCGTCTCTGTCCCACTCCCTGGCCTGGCGTGCAACCCGGGACACAAATCCCTGAATCAGCATTTTCTTTCTAGTCCAGAAATTATGTCAGCGCCGCAGCAGGGGTGAGGCTGGTTGTAGCTCTGGTTAGAGGGTTTGCCTTCCTGGATCCTTGTCCGCACAGGTCCAGCCAGCATGGTCCAGTCTGCATGTGTCTGCAGGCACTGTGGGTGTGGGTCTGTAGGTACTTTGCAAACTCATCCATTCATTCATGCATGCGTCTATCCATCCACCCATGTAGTGATCTACTCATTCACCCACTCAGCTATCCATCCGTTCATCCAACCATCCATTCATCCATTCACCTGTCCATCCAACCATCCATCCACCTACCCACTGATCCACCCATTCACCCGCCCATCCGCCCATCCATCCACCTATCCACTGATCCACCCATCCACCCGTCCATCCGCCCATCCATCCACCTATC